>CM033402.1:33144224-33362311 GCA_019426215.1 Buddleja alternifolia
CAAGGAAATGGCCAATAATCTCAACCAAAACCCGATTGGAAATTTCCCGACATGAATGCACCGGAAACCAGGGAGTGGTTACAAGGTGTTCTACATGCCATGCAAGCGCACCTCCTCAACAATTACCGTCGGTTCGGGGTAGCTTACCACCTAGGGTCCATACTATTCCGGGGCCCGTGGTCTTGCCTAATTTCTTCGCACCAAACTACCACATTCCGCTCACATTTTTTATGTGGTGCAAGGAGAACCTTTCTATGGAGAACCGGACGAATCACCTCACGCTCATTTAGAGACTATAGACGATGCTCTTGTGACCATTCAATATCACCCACGGGATCTTGATGCAATTCGTCTAAGAGTTTTCCATTTCTCATTGAAGGATAGGGCGACAACATGGTACAAATCCTTACCTCCACAATCTATTACAACATGGGGTGAGTTGGTCGATGCCTTTTTAAATAAATTCTTTCCACCCTCCAAAATCAATGAGCTCCGGAGTAATATAAAGGGTTTAGGCAAAGGAGCAATGAGTCTTTAGCCGAGACTTGGGCTAGATATAAGGGCATGCTCCGTAAATGTCCCGATCATATTTTGGGTTGAATGAACAAGTACTCCATTTCTATGATGGGGTTCGGTCACGTATTCGGCATAGACTCAACGCGGGTGCGGGAGGAGATCTCCTTGGGTTAGACTGTCAAAGTGTATGGGACAAAGTCGAACAGTTGGCCCGAGAAGACGAGCTTTACCCCGACGATGAAGAGGCCTCATCCTCTAAAAAGGTTGCTTGTATTGAGGAAGTAGTTGAGGGAGTAGTAGTCTTGGAACCGGAGGTTGGCAACGTTAATTATGTGGGAATCAAAATCAACCTCGGGTGAACTTTCATGTACCCGAGAATTTTCCAAAAAGGCCCAACCCCGCACAAAACGCACAACCGGGGATCTATCAAGCTCCACGGCCACCTTTCAATAACCCCCCCCGAGGCAAGGCAATTTCAATGGACAAGGTCAAGGTCAAGTGCAAATGCGACCTCCCACAATCGATGAGAAACTAGATGCTCACATGAAAAAGTCCGATACATCTTTCAACGAACTTCGGGTATGATAAAGGATATGTGTATGGAGATGAAGGATTTGCGAACACAAGTGGGGCAACTGTCTAATGCGGTTAACGGTAGAGCCCCGGGGACTCTCCCAAGTGACACGGAAAAGAACCCGAAGGCCCAATGCAATGCCATAGCCTTGAGAAGTGGCAAACAATTGGCGAGTGACACTGCCAGTACATCCGCGCCCGAGCGCCCCTCTGACGGCACCCCGCGCCACCCACAACCCTGCCAGATGCATCTGTTCTGAATCCCGCGCCCGAGCGCCCGACATGCACGCCCAGGCGCCTACAGATCCGCGCCTAGGCGCCAATATACGCGCCCAGGCGCCGCCTCCTGTTTCAGTGGGTTTTCATCCGTCTAATCCAACGCTTTCTCCCCCTATCGAAGTTCGTCTCCCCTTCCCAAATGCTCACAAAAGAAGAAAAAGGAGATGGATCCGAGCTTTCTTCGAATTTTGCAATCCTTCGGGAAGTGAGAATTAATATTCCGTTTATTGACGCCATTCTCCAAATGCCGAATTATGTGAAGTTCTTCAAGGACATACTCTCCAACAAGCAGAAGTGGGAGGAGAATGAGACGGTGTGCCTCACGGAAGAATGCTCCGCCGTATTGCTCAATAAATTGCCAACTAAGCTCCAAGATCCCGGGAGCCTCACAATCCCGTGCACGATTGGGTCCTTATCGTTCAAGAAGGTGTTATGTGACTCGGGGGCCAGCATCAATCTTCTTCCATACTCACTATTTAAAAAGCTAGGCCTTGGAAATCCCAAGCCGACCTCAATGAGCCTTCAACTAGCCGACCGATCAATCAAGAGGCCCAAGGGGATAATCGAAGACGTTCTTGTCCAAGTCGACAAGTTTTATTTTCCGTTGATTTCGTGGTACTCGATATGGAGGAAGATGTGGAGGTACCATTAATCCTAGGGAGACCATTCCTAGCCACGGTAAGGCAGTGATTGACATTGCTAATGGTAAGCTTACCTTGAATGTGGGCGATGACAAAGTTACCTTTGATGTTTACAAAGTCCTTAAACACCCTATTGATCATGACTCGTGTTATCGAATTGATACATTTGACCAGTTGATTGTTGAGTATTTACAGGACAATACAATTGAAAATTCTCTCGAACAGGATCTTATGAAATCCATGCAAGTGGACTCGGAGAGAGATGATCTAGTGGAAAGAGTTCTAAGCTTGGAGTACAAATCTTCCTCTCATTCGGGAGGCTCCATCAAAGTTGATAGATCATTGTCGGAGCACCTCGCCCATCTATTGAAGAACCCCCCTCTCTCGAACTCAAACCCCTCCCCTCCCACCTTAAATATGTGTACTTGAACGACGATGAAACTCCCATTGATCATTTCCTCATCTCTTTCAGGATCACAAGAAGAGCAATTAATGACGGTGTTGAGATCTCACAAACGGGCTTTTGGGTGGAAACTTGCGGACATCAAAGGCATTAGTCCAGCGATATGTATGCACAAAATACTTATGGAGGACTCCACCAAGCCTACACGCCAACCCCAAAGGAGGTCAAAACCACAAATCCAAGAGGTAGTAAAGAAGGAAGTGATTAAACTGCTCGATTCAGGTATAATCTATCCTATTTCTGATAGTGCGTGGGTGAGCCCTACCCAAGTGGTGCCTAAGAAAGGGGGATAACGGTAATTGAGAATGCGAATAATGAGCTAATCCCAACTCGTATAATTAGTGGGTGGCGTGTGTGTATAGATTACCGTAAGTTGAATGATGCCACCCGTAAGGATCATTTCCCCCTCCCCTTTATTGACCAAATGCTTGAACGATTAGCCGGGCATGATTTCTATTGTTTTCTAGATGTTACTCCGGCTATAATCAAATTGCCATAGATCCCGAGGACCAAGAGAAAACCACTTTCACTTGTCCTTATGGCACATTTGCTTATAGAAGGATGCCATTTGGCTTGTGTAATGCCCCGGCCACTTTTCAAAGATGCATGATGGCTATTTTTCATGATATGGTTGAAGATTTCCTTGAAATTTTTATGGATGACTTTTCTGTATTCGGAACAACTTTTGATATTTGTCTTGCTTATTTAAATGTTGTGCTTAAACGTTGTGAGGAAACCAACCTTGTTTTGAATTGGGAAAAATGTCATTTAATGGTCCGGGAGGGGATTGTGCTTGGCCACAAGATCTCTCAAAAAAGGATCGAAGTGGACCAAGCCAAGATTGAGGTCATTGAAAAACTTCCCCCGCCCACTTCAGTCAAAGCTGTTAGGAGTTTTCTCGAGCATGCCGGTTTCTATAGGCGATTCATCTTGAATTTCTCTAAAATTGCGAAACCGTTGTCTAATTTGCTTGTCAAAGATGCACCTTTTGATGTCAATTCTTCTTGTATGCAGGCCTTTCTTGATTTGAAGGAACGCTTAGTTTCCGCCCCTATCATGTCACCCCCCGATTGGAGCTTACCATTCGAGTTGATGTGTGATGCGAGTGACACCGCAGTTGGAGCGGTCCTTGGCCAAAGGAAGGAGAAGGTATTTCGAACCATTTACTATGCTAGTAAAACTCTTAACGATGCACAATTGAATTATGCCACCACGGAAAAAGAATTACTAGACATAATCTTTGCATTCGATAAATTCCACTCTTACCTCGTGCTAAACAAAGTGATAGTTTACACCATCATTCGGCTTTAAAATATTGCTTGCCAAGAAAGATGCTAAACCAAGACTTCTTAGGTGGATTTTGTTACTCCAAGAATTTGATTTAGAGATAAATGACAAGAAAGGCACCGAAAATGTAGTAGCCGACCACCTCTCACGATTAGAGCTAGTGAATGATCCGTTAGATGAGATACCAATTCGTGAGGAATTCCCGGATGAACACCTCCTTGCTATTTCTGACAATATTTCACCTTGGTATGCTAACTTTGCCAATTACATTGTTACGGGCCGTCTTCCCCCGGATATCACTTTTCATCAAAAGAAGAAATTTCTATTTGATGTGAAGCAATATCTTTGGGACGAACCCTTTCTATTCAAAGTTTGTGCAGATGGCTTAATCCGACGTTGCATACCTGAAACGGACGTGCATGCTATCCTATCTCATTGTCATGATATGGCGGTGGGTGGCCATTTTGGGCCCTCCAAAACGGTAGCTAAGATCCTCCAATCAGGTTTCTTCTGGCCTACTCTTGTTAAAGATGCACATCATTATGTCAAATCTTGTGATCGCTGTCAACGAATGGGGAACATCTCTAAACATCATGAAACGCCCTTAAATAGCATGTTAGAGTGTGAATTGTTTGATGTATGGGGTGTGGTCTTCATGGGCCCTTTCCCCAGTTCTTGTTCAAATAAATATATCCTTGTTGCGGTAGACTATGTCTCCAAATGGGTGGAAGCCGTGGCCTTGCCTACTAATGATGCTCGGGTTGTCACTCGTTTTCTGAAGAAACATATTTTTACTCGATTTGGAACTCCCCGAGCCATCCTTAGTGACGGGGGCACCCACTTCTGCAACAAGCAATTTGAACTTTTATTGACCAAGTACGGGGTGAAGCATAAAATTTCGACCCCATACCACCCACAAACTAGTGGCCAAGTGGAGGTCTCAAATAGGGAGATTAAGCGTATTTTAGAAAAAACTGTCAACGCATCAAGAAAGGATTGGTCCCTTAAATTGGATGATGCTCTTTGGGCTTATCGGATCGCCTATAAAACCCCAATTGGCATGTCCCCGTATCGTCTTGTTTTTGGTAAAACATGTCACTTGCCTGTTGAACTTGAGCATCGTGCTTATTGGGCCATTAAGTTTCTAAATTTTGACTCTCAACGTGTAGGTACACAACGTTTGCTACAACTCAATGAGCTCGAAGAATGGCGTCACCTCGCCTATGAGAACGCAAAACTCTATAAGGAGCGGACCAAAATGTGGCATGACAAGCATATTCTCCCCCGGGAATTCCACAAGGGAGAGCGGGTGTTGCTATACAACTCTCGACTCCGACTCTTCCCCAGGAAGCTTAAGTCTCGATGGTTGGGCCCATTTTTGATTTTCCATGTCTATCCATCCGGCGCCGTCGAGCTTAACGTCTAAAACCTTACTTAGGGATGGATGGACCGAGAGACAAAGAGTCCTTCATCCTCGCGGAGCCTCCGTGATTCTTCGCCTTCAGTCGAGCTAATAACTCTAAACTAGCGCTTCTTGGGAGGCACCCCATGTTTTCTTTCCGTTTCCTTTTCTTTTTCTCTTGTTATTCTGTTGGTTGCTTTATTTTCTAGTTTTAAATCTTTACAGGAAATGGAAATTCAATTTTAAAATGCTCCTGAATGACCCGCCTAGGCGCCCAGAGACACTCTGTGATTTCAAAATTTCCCTGCATCGCCCACCCAAGCGCCGACAAACTCCCGCCTAGGCGCGGAAAGTTTCACTTAAAAATCCAGGTACACTGTGTAGCGCGCCTAGGCGCCCGTTTCTGATTTAAACCTAATTGTGGGTCAAAATGGTCAAAATTCTTCACAAACTCTTCACAACTCCTCTCCCACGCGATTTCCGGCGACTCTCTCACCATTTCCGGCCATTTCCACCGTGTTTCACCGCCACTTTCCATCAACATAACTCGCTACACAGTGGCTCCTCGTTCACATCCCACTCGGTGCGATAATTTTGGGGAAAAAGGTGAGTTTTGGCTTTACCCTTCTTCCATTTCCGATTCATAGCCGACGAGTAGGTGCCTTACGTTATATTTTGAGGATTATTTGAAGCTTCGTCCGATTGTGGGTTTTTGTTGCATTTGAGGACTTTATTGGATTAGCGGGTTGTTATCGATTTGTGGGTTGTAGTCGAATTTGGGGGTTGTTGTTGTTGAATTTGGTGCTATATTGTTGTTAAATCTGTGGGTTGTTGCTTAAAATTGAGGAATCTGTTGATCGTGGATTATTGATTGCATTTGTGGGTTGCCGCTGATTTTGGTGTGTTGTTGGGTTTTGACGATTGTTGTGTTGGGTGATTTGAGTAGTTGAGCTATTGAGTGGTTGTTGCAAATGCCGAGAACCGCCCACAAACCGTCTAAGGGAAAGAAGAAAATCGGTGAGGGTTCCTCTAATGAACCCGAAACTCCTATTGATATCCGTTTTGAAAACCCCAAAGTCCAAATTTTATGTCAAAGTTTGAGCACCCCCCGCACCCTTATTAAGGAGCACTATTTGACCCCCCGGGGACAGCCCTCTGTGCAAGAATTGATATAGTTCCATCACTTACAGTTTTTCTGTCAAAAGCCCGAGGCCATCCGTCTTCCTTGGGTCCTGGAATTCTACAGCTCCGGGGTTTATGATGAGATTGAGACGCGAGGATGGACGGGGACTACCCTTTTGGTACGGGGCAAAAATGTTGATTATGAGTTGAGACAGATTAAGGAGAGCATAGGCACCCCCACCCCTCAGACATGCGAGTTCACCACTCTTTACAATGCAGGGCGCCTCCGGGTTAGCCTGTTGGATATTTTGCGGGCTATTGCCCGAGAGGGTTGGGAGTGGGTACCCGGAGAAGCTCATGTCCCCCGTAGGGCTCTACTTCCCGAGGCTGCTTTCTGGCTCGACTTCATCCGATTTAATTTAATACCGAGTACCAATCGGTCAGAGGCAAACAAGGAACGGGCCACCCTCATCTATGCTATTATGTCCAAGAAAGCTGTGGACTTTGCCCGGGTGATCAACAAGTCTTTGACGGATCACTTTAGGAAGTTGAAGAATGAGTTAGGGCCGTTGATTGACAAAGAATTGGCCAAGCAAAAGGGCGAAGGGCCCACCCGGAAGAATCCCATCATTCTCCCATCGCTGATCACAGTTTTATGCAAAGCTGCTAGGGTTCCGATACTTCCTATGGAGCGTACAGAGCTCCCGGGTTCTTATCTCGCTGTGGTCGCTGATGACCCACAGGCTCCCCCACCGCAGGCCGCTTCCAAGAGGCCTCGCCCGTCTTCTTCCCGGTCTACTAGTTCTTCCCAGTTCCCACCTATGGATGCCGCAGCCATTAGACAACTAAAGGATGAATTGAGGGATGAGTTGCGAGATGAGATGAGGGTGGTCATGTCCGACACTTGTGCTTATTTCCGTCAGCTTCTTGTCGAGCATAATGAGTTTGTCGGTCGGGGGCCGTTTGATTATTCTACTCCTCCACCTTACCCGCACCCCCCGCCTCAGCAGCCCGCAGATTTGCACGAGTCAAGTGCTCTCATTCCTGTAGGAGGTGATGATGAGGCTCATAATGATGAGGGTAGCCCGTTGATTGATTTGGATGATCTCGGCGGAGCGGATGAGGACTACATTGACCGTTTTGGCACTACAGATTAGGCTTATCTTGTTTTATTTCCATGCCTGTTTTTTTTTTTTTTTAGTTGTTGGATATTTTATGTTTTATGTTTGGATGCTTGATGTTTTCTTTCCAGTTTTTTTTTATCTATGTGTTTCTCGTTTTTGTTCGTCTTGCTTTGTTTTCTTCTATTCTATCCAATGTTTGATGCTTTGTATGGCTAGCACTTTTTTACCTATGTAGTGATCGACACAGTGATTGCCATCCTTGGACTCGATTGCCTTAAGTGCACTCGGGTTTGCTTTTCAGCTCCCCTATGGTGATGTGTACTTTACCCTTATTTTCTTCCGAACATTGGGGTCAATGTTCATGTTAAGTTTGGGGGGGGGGGGTTTAGATAACTCAGTCCAAGTTTGGGGGATGGCACACATCTACATGTGAGCTTGTGCATTTTGTGTAATTAAAAAAAAAAAAAAAATTGGATAGAATTTCAACCTGTCACTTGATGAATTGAGCATGGTTAACGTGAATACATGGTATGCATTCTCTATCAATTTGGTTTTAAATGGCTATACACACAATTCCTTGTTTGTGGGACCCTAAACATGACTAGATTATCTTTAAGATGTTCACATACACACATAAATCAAGGGTAGAGGCGTTGAGTGGGCAACCATTTTGAAACACTTAAAGGCTTGATCCCGAAAAATATCGACTTAGAATTTTCACATGAGTTATGAGTTGAGAATGTAGCTTCGTATGTTTAACAATAATAAAAAGAGGTGAACATTGGTATGACTGCAAAGGTCAGGCTTAATAGATACTGGGGGCGAATAGCACCATGCCTAGAATACTGTACTATTAAGCTAATTTGAGCTAGAGCTCAAGCCAATGCAAGTGTTAAGTGAATAAAGACCTAGTTTGATTTTGTGGCCTTTGACACTCGAGCGATTAAGCCCTTAGGAATGTCTCTACATTTGATACCCGAAAGCCGTCTGGTTTAGGAGTTATTGGCCTAAAGCTCGTTACACGGGTGTCATAGAAAGCCTAAGAGGATCGAACATTGCACATGGTCTAGCCTCTAATGTTTCGAGTTGAAAGTGCATAAGTTAAAATCGAAAGTGGAATGAAGTGATGAATTTTTAAGTGGCTATGAAGTTGTATTCAATTCTCGTACCATGTGAATAATCAAAAGTTGATAAATATGGGGTTAATGCTTGAAAAGTGGTAAGAATGCCACTTGACTATAATACTTGAGATTTATTACACTACACCCTTAGGATGATCTTTTCAATGTTAAGGCGTAACACGAGCAAGTGTGTGATGTGTATATATTTGTAATTTGAGCTTAAACAGATGAATTCATACCATTGTGTGCTATTAATCATTGTAATTTATGTTGAGTGATTGGGGTTGAAAATCTTTTGATTTTGTGGGTATATCGTCTGCAAACCCTCACGAGACTATAACTCGTCCTTTGAGGTAACTCAAAGGTTCAAATGCTTGTTGCATTCGCTAAATGCAACCGTTTACTCCACGAAAGTGAGTTAGGTAGTTTTCTTTTTGTTTCTCTCTTTGATTGATGATGTTTCCTTATCTTAGAACTCTTATTGCTCGAGGACGAGCAATTGATAAGTGTGGGGGTGTTGATAAGAGGCATTTTTACGTGTTTTTAAGCCCATGAGACTTATGCTATGGATTCATTTATTGACAAAATCTTGCCACATTTGCGTTTAAGCGGGGTGTTAAGTGATTACAGGTGATAAATTTGAGCATACAAAGAAACGAGGCAAAAAACGACGTATAAAACAAGTTCAGGACAATTTGCTTCTGTCGTCCACGCCCAGGCACCAGTATTACCAAGCCAGGCGCCGGACAAGATGCAAATAATGTCAACATTCTGCTGTCCACGCCTAGGCGCCGTCCTGTCCACGCCTGGGCGCCGTATCTGCATTAGTTTCCACGGTTGAGTGCTATTTCTGTATGTTTAGAGACCGAATTGGATGAAGTTCCCTTCTACAATGTTGTAGAAATATGTGTTACCTTCAAATGAGGACTTGAATCATCCAAATTGGAGTTTCGTGGAGAGAGTTATGAATGAAATACGATTACTGCGCAGAACACATTGCATTTAATTTCAGCATTCTGTCAGCGGCGCCCAAGCGCCGTCATGCCCGCGCCTAGGCGTGACCACACCCGAGTTTTGATTCCTTTCAGCCAAAAGTTCATCATTTGGTGGTGGAATGGAATATTTAAAGCCAAGAGGTCATCACATGTGTTGAGGGGATGTCATAAGTGTGTTTCTTGGTAGATCTACTTTATGGAATTTTATACTACACACTTTAGAGTAGTGGAGGACACACTTGGGAGACACACACTAGGGAGCTCATCATTTCTTGTCTTCTTAAGCCATTTTCTTCACTCTTGACCGATCACACTTTGGAGAGGGAGGCAGCTGGCCATTACTCTTCACCCATCATCATTCATCACCATTCTTCATCATTTTGAAGATTGCAAAGAAGGAGGATTGAGCTAGAGATTGAAGCTACAAGCAAGGATTCATCATCATTCAAGACTTAGGGAGTTTCTTTTGCATTTCATTTACATGTTTATGTTAATAACTATGTATATGATTGTTTTAGACCATCTTGAGCTATTGAATATGAGCTAATCTTGTAGAACTAAGGCCATGTGAAGGCCGAATTCATGAATCTATATATGTGAAGTTAATTTTCGTATTAATTCTCCTAATTGCTTTGTGTGTTGATTTTGTGCTTTTATCACAATCATATGCTTGATCTCCATATACTTGCTATTGTGCCTAATCTAGTCATTCGAGAGAAGATAGGTTAGGGTTCAAATGAGTCAACACATCATCCGAAACTAATGTGGAATTGCTCCTAGAAATAGGTAAAGATTTCCGGGTGCGGTTAGCCGGATTTATCCGGGAAAACTCTAGAACGTTAATGCATGGTTGTTGATTAGATTCTCGGATAGACATATTTAGAGAACCGTCAATCAATCATAGGATTGTTATGTGCCGAGACATCGGGTAATGATTAATTAAGGAGTTTTCACCAAAGCAATAGGAGTCTAATAATTCGAAGAGTAGCTCATATATATAGACTAGTGGATTTGGTCATAGCATGTGCCTTAGTCTTTTTAACCAATTCGTGAGGTTTAATTAATAGCTTGTTCCCTCCTTTGATCTTTCGTTTACTTAATTGTTTTTCTCTTGCTTTACTTTAATTGTCTTTACCTTCATTACGAATCTTAAACTAAAATTCAAGTCTCCGTGGTTCGACAACCCGGACTTTTCGTCCACACTTATTACTACACACGACTAGTGCACTTGCTATCATAGCACGTTAGCTTTTAGCGTGTCATGCAGCTTGGATGGCTTTGCAGCATTGTCAGCATACCCTTCATAGAAAATTGGCCCTATACACGTGGCCCAGATCCGTACGCTAAAAGGAGGAGCAGTTATGGAAACACACAAGGCCAGCGTAATGATGAAGCATGAGCTATTAGGAGCCATAAATAGCTTGCGGAGCATGGGGAAGCTCAACCGTCAAGCCTTTTTTTGTCAAATCAACATTAGGGTTTCCTAACCCTTCTATGGAGGTCATTTCAGCTTTTCAGTTGAACAACTTGGCGTTTCATGCAGTTCTGCAGCTTGATCAGCTTGTCCAATATTTTTTCTTCTCAACTCTCACAGTTTGACAAGTCAAACTGCAGAGTTGGGGGGACTATTGATGTAGGTGAAAATTGGACTGTGGGCCAAGCTGACAAGCCCAAGACTTAATGGACTAAAACCCATTAAGAAGCCAGATCTGGATCCTTTCTAGAAGATATCCAACCTGAGCTGGAAGACCTAGAAGACCTGGAAGACCTTTCAACCTGGACCTGTGGGAATAAGGCAAATCTATATATGGCAAGGTTGGAGACAAGATCTAATTAAAGTCAAAGACTTTCCATAGCAAGATGAGGAAATTAAGCCCCAGATCTGATTAATTAGGTCTAATTCCTTAATGGGATTTAGCCTAATTAAGAAGATTATAATTAACCTTAATTACATAAAGTAATTAAGGAAAGAAGACCAAGCATTCTTCATTTACCATATTGAAGATTCTCTACAACTTGTATAAATAGTCATTCTAGAGGGTGAATGAAGAAGGATCCATTGTAAAAATAATACATACTATAGAGAAATAAAGGAGACGAACTTTACACCCCCGTGGACGTAGGTCATATTCGACCGAACCACATTAAATCTTGTGTTATTTACATTATCACACTTATATTATCGTCATATCTCATCCTAACACTCATATTATCCCATATATTAATATAAATATTATTGGTGTGAAACCCACACACATCACCCCCATTTCTAGATTTGTAGAGGTGCAAATCCTCTGCAAATCTGGAAATGGGTAGTGTTGTTTGGTGATAAGAGGTGTTTTTACGTGTTTTTAAGACCGTAATTCTTATGATTTGGATTCACTTATTGCTTAAAGCATGTCACATTTGCATTTAATAGGTGTGTTAAGTGAATACAGGTAATAAATGAGAATACATGAAGAAAAGGGAAGAAAAACGATGTACAAAACAAGTTCAAGCATGTTTTTCAACAACTAGGCGGTTTATGCATCTCCTACCACATTCGAGCGATAATTCCGTACATTTTGAGACCGACTTAGACAAAGTTTCCTTCTACAAAGTTTTAGATGTATGTCTTAGCTTCAAATGGGAACTTGAAACATCCAAATCGGAGGTCTATAGAGATAATTGTGAAGGAAATACGATTGCTGCGCCGAACAGAGAAGTACATGTGCCAGGATACGCCTCAACGCCTTCCTAGTCATGCCTAGGCATGGATAGTCCGAATGTTACTCCTTTTCAGCCTAAATTCCAGCATTATATGATGGTAAGAATCACTTTTGGCCATAATTCAGCACATGTGTTGAGGGGTTGTCATAAGTGTGTTTCTTGGTAGATTTACTTTATGGGTGCCAAATCAGAAACAACCTCCATATTGAAACGTAATTTAGGTATACTTAGCGACTGAATTGGACAATATGTCCTTCTGTAAAGTTGTAGATCTATGTTTTATCGGAACATGGGGACTTGAATCATCCAATTTGGAGATCTGTGGAGAATTTTATGAGGACACTACTAAGACTGCGCTGGAAAGCAAGAAAATGGCAGCATGCATGTGTTTTGTTGAAGTTTTCACATGGTTATGCTTGGTAGAATTCTTAAGGCCGAAAGTTTAGCATTTTTTAGCTGGTTAGAATCTTAAAAGCCAAACTTTAAGCATCACCTTAGGTGGAATTCTCATTGGGGAACTTTAATGGGAATTCTTAATGCATACTTTAGTGGAATTTTGGCTATAAAAGGAGGGGGAACCCATACTCTTCATCATTCACTATCAATTTCAGATTCTTGGAGAAGAGGGGGAGGAAGTGACCGATCCATAGAGAAGAAAAAAGGGGAGAGAGAAGGATTCTTGATTCATCATCATCATTGGAGAAGGAAGATTGAATTGAAGTTCCATCATTATTCACTTTTGAGGGAGTTTTTATAGCTTTTCATTTCAATTATGTCTATGAACATGTGTATTAATTCATTTATGTTTTTCATATTATCCATTATGAACTAAATTCATAAGACTAGGGCCATGTAAGACCAAATTGTGATATATGCTTATAATAGATGATTGTTGAGGTTGTTCTTATATTGTTATGTGATGTGAATTTGTGTTTTTGCCTATCTTGCATATACTTGATCACTATATGTTAGAATCTTATGCCTAGGTTAATATTTCGGGAGAAAATTGACTTAGGGTGCAAGAAATTCACATCATGACCCGTAACTAATGAGGAATTGCCCTAGACATAGGTAAAGATTCCCGGGTGAAGTTGTTCGATTCAAATCGAGTGAACTCTAGTACATTAATGCATGTTTAGTGGTTAGATTTCCGGATAGGAATATTTGGGAAATCACGATCTAAGCATAGGAGTTTATACGCGAGACATCGGTTATTCTCTACCCTCGGAGCTCTCACCATAACAATATAAGCGTAATCCTTCAACGAGAATCTTTATAAGTATAATTGATCAATTTGAACCTAGCATGTGCCTTAGTCTCCCTTTCTATTTTGTTTTAAATCATTTATTCAACCTTGTTCTTATCTTACGTATTTCACACTCATTTTACCTTTATTGTTTTGATCTTTGTTGTTATAAAATCTTAAACTAGAATTCAAGTCCTTGTGGTTCGACAATCCGGACTTCTCGTCCACTTTTATTACTACACACGACTAGTGCACTTGCTATTATAGCACGTTAGCTTTTAGCGTGTCAAGTTTTTGGCGCCGTTGCCGGGGACTTGTTCATTTTAGTTTTTGATTTTTCGTTTAAATTTTCATAATTCTTAGTTCTTCGTTTATTTCTAACCTTTCTTTTATTTTATTATTCTAATTTTGTTTTTTGTGTTTAATTGTTAGGTGTAATTTGTGGTGCATGACCCGCTCTTCTAACGAGCCTCTATACAATTTTGAGCTGGAGATAGAGCGTGTTCTTCGATCTAGTAGACGCGCTCGAGAAATGGCCGACAATCTAAATCCAAATGGGAATTTTCCCGACATAAATCTCCCGGAAAATAGGGAATGGTTGCAAAATCTATTCCAAGCTATGCAACCGGCACCTCCTCAAAGACTTCCATCGGTCCGGGAAAGTCTACCTCCAAGGGTCCACACTATACCGGGGCCTGTAGTCTTTCCAAATTTCTTTGCACCAAATTATCACATTCCGTCACACATCTTTAGCATGGTGCAAAGCGAACCCTTCTATGGAGAGCCCCATGAATCACCTCATGAGCATTTGGAGACTTTAGACGATACTCTCATGACTACCCAATTTCATCCACGGGATCTCGATGCAATTCGTCTAAGAGTCTTCCACTTCTCATTAAAGGAAAGGGCGACCATGTGGTACAAATCTCTACCACCCCAATCCATCACAACATGGGGACAATTGGTCGATGCCTTTTTGAGCAAATTCTTTCCACCCTCCAAAATCAATGAGCTAAGGAGCAACATTAAGGAGTTTAAGCAGGGGAATCATGAGTCCTTAGCCGAGGCATGGGCTAGATATAAAAACATGCTCCGAAAATGTCCGGATCACAACCTAAGATTGAGCGAGCAAGTATTACAATTCCATGATGGAGTCCGTTCGCGCATCCGAAATAGGCTCAATGCCGGCGCCGGTGGTGATCTCCTTGGGATCGATTGCCAAAGTGTGTGGGACAAGATTGAGCAATTAGCCCGGGAAGATGAACTCTATCCCGATGATGAAGAAATCACACCCACTAAAAAGATTGCTTGTGTTCAAGAGTTGGGCGAAGAAGTTGCTTTGGAAACAATGGTTGGCAATGTAAACTATGTTGGAAATGCCAATCGACCTCATTTGAACTTCCATGTGCCCGAAAATTTTCCAAGGAGGCCCAATCCGGCACACAATGCCCATCCCGGCGTCTATCAAGCACCAAGGCCCCCATTCAACAATAACCAAGCTCAAAGGCAAGGTAATCCTCATGTACAAAGGCAAGTTAGGCCTCCTACAACCGATGAACGTCTTGATGAGGAAATAAAGAAATCGGATTCAGCAATCAACGAACTCCGTACTATGATGAAGGATTTAATGATGGATATGAAGGATTTGAAGACACAAATGGGTCAAATGGCAAAGACAATCAGCGAGAGAGCCCCGGGAACTTTACCAAGTGACACGGAAAAGAACCCGAAAGAGCAATGCTATGGAATTACCTTGAGAAGTGGCGAACAGGTAAAAGGTGATAATGTTCGCACTGATGCGCCCGAGGGCCCATCCATCCACGCCCAGGCGCCCTTGTCGCTGCGCCAAGGAGCCGATTGTCACGCCCAAGTGCCACATTCTGTATCCTCCACAGCTGGCCCTTCAACTCCAACGCATCATCCCATCGAGGTTCGTCTTCCATTTCCAAATGCACAAAAAACGAAAAAGAAGGATATGGATCAGATTTTCCGTAGGATTGTGGCGACTCTTTGTGAGGACCCGGGGAGGCTCACCATTCCGTGCACCATTGGCCCTCTTACTTTTGAAAAGGTTATTTGCGATACGGGAGCAAGTATCAATCTCCTCCCGTATTCTCTCTTCAAGAAGTTGGGCCTTGGAAATCCCAAACCGACATCAATGAGCCTCCAACTCGCCGATGGATCAATTAAGAGACCAAAGGGGATAATAGAAGATGTTATTGTACAAGTTGACAAATTCTTTTTTCGGGTTGACTTTGTGGTCCTTGATATGGAGGAAGATGTTGAAATGCCCTTGATTCTAGGAAGACCTTTCCTAGTCACTAGCAATGCCAAGATCGACATGGGAAAAGGTAAGTTATCATTGAGGGTAGGAGATGTAAAAGTGATATTTGATGCTTCTAATAACAGGAAACCATCTATGGATGATCTTACTTGTTCCAATATCGATGTTATTAACCCTTCTCTTGATGAGAAATGTGCAAATGGCAAGGCTAAGGGCACACTCGAGTTGGAGGATGAGATTCCCTATGATAAACACAACAAAGAGGGAAAAGAAGATTTATGCATGAAATACATTCCACCCCATCGCCGTGCTCGTAAGACTGAAAAGACTCATCCAATACAAAGGGCTTATTGCAAAATCCCGCAATATGAGTGGAAGCAAGTAGACCATGGAGCTAAAAGGAGGCATGACAAGGATTTGGTCGTGTTAAATGGACCACCTATTTGAACCTCAAAGAGCACAAAGTCGAGCTACCGACTCTAAACTAGCGCTTCTTGGGAGGCAACCCAAGTTTGTAAGTTTGTTTTTCTTTTTGATTTTGTTTTTGTTTTGTTTAGTTTGTTTCTTTATGTTGTGTTCAAACATGCACTTTTGGCACGTATGTTTTCTTATGCTTGATGGTTTGAAAAGTTGAAGTGTTAGATATGATGCAAATTTGGACCATGCTCATTTTACTCGAGAGGAGGAGAAGCTATAGGATTATGTATTAGAAGTTTAAGGATGTTTTTCAACATCTTTGGTTGTAAGTGTTCTTTTACTGTTGTGTATGCTTGTTGTAACAACATTGGGGACAATGTTGGATTTAAGTTTGGGGGTGTTTAGAAGAGTACTTATTTTGAACTTTGATGGTGCAATCCTAATTTTTAGCTTAATTTTAGGGAAAGTTTGTTTGATATCATGTTTATATGCTTCTTTGTTGAGAAAATCAAGCATGAAAAATTTTTAGTCCTTCCAATTGATGCATTGAAATTGATTGACTTGGAAAAATGGCATGAATTCTTGAAATAATTTGAATTTAATGGAATATATATCTTTGAAATTGCTCGTGGAGACCTTAGACTAGAATTGATTCTTTAGATGATTCACAATGCACTTAAATCGAAGGTAGAGGAGTTGAGAGGATAACCATCTTGAGACACTTAAGGAATTATTCCCAGAAATATTAACTTAGATTTCTCATAAAGTTATAAGTTGAGTAGTAATTTTATATGCTAACAATGAATTGAAAAGGTTGAATTTTGGTATGACCAAAAGTGGTCAGGCTAATACGTACCGGAGGTGAAAAGTTTCATACCTATATACTGTACTATTATGCTAATTTGAGCTATGCTCAAGCCAAAAGAAGTGAATTGTTTAAAAGATCTAGTTTTATTTCGTGGCCTTTGATACTCGAGTGATTAAATCCTTAGGAGTGTCTCTACACTTAATGCCCCAAAACTATCTAGTTTGGGAGTCATTGATTAAAACTTGTTACATGGGTGTCATAGAAAGCCTAATGGAATAAAACATTGCACATGATCTAGCCTTAATGAAGTTTAATGGAAATTCCATATGAATTGAATGTTGAATATTTGAGATAATGAAATTTAAATGGCTATGAGATTATCTATAATTATTGTGCCTTGTGTTTGATCAAAAGTTGATAGATATGAGATTAATGTCCAAAATTTGGTAAGGATGCCTCTCGACTATAATACCCTAGATTTATTTTTCACTACACCCTAGGGAGTCGTTTCAAGTATTGGTGTCACATGAGCAAAAGTAGTTGATATGTATATATATATTTGTGAACTTTAAAAGGTTGATATTATGCCATTCATTCTTGTTGATCATATTGAGATGTGTTGATTCGGTTGGGATTGAAAATTTGCTAGATTTTGTGGGTATATCGTATGCAAACCCTCACGAGACTATAACTCGTCCTTTGAGGTAACTCAAAGGTTTAAAGGCTTGTTGCACCCGCTAAGTGCAATCGTTTACTCCACGAAAGTGAGTTAGTTAGTTGTTTTGTTTTCTCCCATTGAATGATGTTGGTCTTGCCTTATAGCTCTTATTGCTCGAGGTCGAGCAATTGATAAGTTTGGGGGTGTTGATAAGAGGTGTTTTTACGTGTTTTTAAGACCGTAATTCTTATGATTTGGATTCACTTATTGCTTAAATCATGTCACATTTGCATTTAATAGGTGTGTTAAGTGAATACAGGTAATAAATGAGAATACATGAAGAAAAGGGAAGAAAAACGATGTACAAAACAAGTTCAAGCATGTTTTTCAACAACTAGGCGGTTTATGCATCTCCTACCACATTCGAGCGATAATTCCGTACATTTTGAGACCGACTTAGACAAAGTTTCCTTCTACAAAGTTTTCGATGTATGTCTTAGCTTCAAATGGGAACTTGAAACATCCAAATCGGAGGTCTATAGAGATAATTGTGAAGGAAATACGATTGCTGCGCCGAACAGAGAAGTACATGTGCCAGGATACGCCTCAACGCCTTCCTAGTCATGCCTAGGCATGGATAGTCCGAATGTTACTCCTTCTCAGCCTAAATTCCAGCATTATATGATGGGTAAGAATCACTTTTGGCCATAATTCAGCACATGTGTTGAGGGGTTGTCATAAGTGTGTTTCTTGGTAGATTTACTTTATGGGTGCCAAATCAGAAACAACCTCCATATTGAAACATAATTTAGGTATACTTAGCGACTGAATTGGACAAAATGTCCTTCTGTAAAGTTGTAGATCTATGTTTTATCGGAACATGGGGACTTGAATCATCCAATTTGGAGACCTGTGGAGAAGTTTATGAGGAAAATACTAAGACTGCGCTGGAAAGCAAGAAAATGGCAGCATGCATGTGTTTTGTTGAAGTTTTCACATGGTTATGCTTGGTGGAATTCTTAAGGCCGAAAGTTTAGCATTTTTTAGCTGGTTGGAATCTTAAAAGCCAAACTTTAAGCATCACCTTAGGTGGAATTCTCATTGGGGAACTTTAATGGGAATTCTTAATGCATACTTTAGTGGAATTTTGGCTATAAAAGGAGGGGGAACCCATACTCTTCATCATTCACTATCAATTTCAGATTCTTGGAGAAGAGGGGGAGAAAGTGACCGATCCATAGAGAAGAAAAGAGGGGAGAGAGAAGGATTCTTGATTCATCATCATCATTGGAGAAGGAAGATTCAATTGAAGTTCCATCATTATTCACTTTTGAGGGAGTTTTTATAGCTTTTCATTTCAATTATGTCTATGAACATGTGTATTAATTCATTTATGTTTTTCATATTATCCATTATGAACTAAATTCATAAGACTAGGGCCATGTAAGGCCAAATTGTGATATATGCTTATAATAGATGATTGTTGAGGTTGTTCTTATATTGTTATGTGATGTGAATTTGTGTTTTTGCCTATCTTGCATATACTTGATCACTATATGTTAGAATCTTATGCCTAGGTTAATATTTCGGGAGAAAATTGACTTAGGGTGCAAGAAATTCACATCATGACCCGTAACTAATGAGGAATTGCCCTAGACATAGGTAAAGATTCCCGGGTGAAGTTGTTCGATTCAAATCGAGTGAACTCTAGTACGTTAATGCATGTTTAGTGGTTAGATTTCCGGATAGGAATATTTGGGAAATCACGATCTAAGCATAGGAGTTTATACGCGAGACATCGGTTATTCTCTACCCTCGGAGCTCTCACCATAACAATATAAGCGTAATCCTTCAACGAGAATCTTTATAAGTATAATTGATCAATTTGAACCTAGCATGTGCCTTAGTCTCCCTTTCTATTTTGTTTTAAATCATTTGTTCAACCTTGTTCTTATCTTACGTATTTCACACTCATTTACCTTTATTGTTTTGATCTTTGTTGTTATAAAATCTTAAACTAGAATTCAAGTCCTTGTGGTTCGACAATCCGGACTTCTCGTCCACTTTTATTACTACACACGACTAGTGCACTTGCTATTATAGCACGTTAGCTTTTAGCGTGTCATTTGGCTTAGTGATTTTTCCAAGTATCGTTTGTCTAAACCAATTTCAATAGATTGCAATAAACAATTATAGAAAATAAATTGGCATTGGTTAGAAATTGAAGAAAAAAGAGGAAAAAGGAAGGGGAAGAAGACGTTTAGATCTGTGGTGAAATCTTTTTACCACAATAAGATTAGTTAATAGTATTTTTGGGTTTACAATAATGATATTCCACTTGGCATAAATAAAAATAATAATTTTCAACTGACCTAACGATGTTAAAAAGATAACTAACGGATTTGAAAACTAGGGAGGTAAGTGATGTTTTGATAGTTCCGGGGAGGGGGGGGGGATTAACTGATGTTTAGGGTATAGTTCAAAGGGTGTATTGATTTTTCCCAAATTTTAATCAATTATGTATGGATTGAATGATTTGAATCTGAAAAAATCGTTTAGATTTAATTATGTCAAATGAGTCTTCTTTTTTTGATGGAAAGTGTCAAATGAGTCGGATATTAGTGAATTTGAATTTCACACTAACCTACTATAAAAATATTTGAAGTTGGTATGAAATTTGTAGTAATCATATGACAAGAATTTATTTCATGGATTTGAAATTCTTAATCTTTTAATTGAAATAACAACTTAAATGCAATAAATTTTTCTTGAACTTGAATAGGGGTGACCAACGAGCCGAGTCGGTTCATGCGCTCGGCGAGCCGACTCGAAAAAAGCTCGACTCGAGCTTTTCGGACGAGCCAAGCTTGAGACCAAATATGCATGTCTGGCTCGCGAGTCTGAATAGAAAATAATGTTTTATGTTATTTATTTTTTAATATATATAATATATAACATATAATATTTTATTTATTTATTAATATATACATACATATAATATAATATCTTATAATATTATATATGTTGGGATCGGTACAACCCCCGAGGACGCCGGCGCAGCGGAAGACATATAATTTTAAAAAATAAAGCGGCATCCCCGAAATTAGGGCTAGGTAGACATGGTACCATCGGATTCAAAACTATCCTAAAGATTAGTTTACTTGTGTTTACCTCTTGAAGACCAAAAATCAGCAACGTCTTTTTAAGCAATTCCCTACTACACCTCTCCGGATGGGTTTGCCCTAGCGCCCCAAGTGTTGCGCCTCTAAGTTTATTCACACCTTACCTCGTACCCTCGATTATCTCCACCAGTGCTAGCAAGGAGAATATCGAATCTTGGCTTTTGAAAACTGGGTAGGAAATATTTTGGTGTTCTTCGTACTCAACACATGAGTTGGAAGATTATTGTGAAAGAGGTGGAAGAGTTGGAGAGAAAGTATTGAAACTTTAAACCTTGTTTTTATCTTAAAAATTCTTGAGAGAAACTTAAAATTAGTTGAATGATACCTTAAAAAATAAAACAACACACACACACACACACATATATATAGGCATACACGCCCAACACACACTCACCTTAGTGTGTGTGTTCACACGTGTGATATATATATATATATATATATATATATATATTTATGTTATTATATTTAGTTTCCATTCTTTCTCAAACTCTCTTCCCTAATTAATTGGATATCTTTCCAACTAAAAAGATATTTCCATATATTTGATACATATCAAATATATCATATCTTATCAAATAAGATATTTCCATATCTTCAATATTTATCCTAATATATGTTCATAAGATCTTTCCATATCAATTAGTTACCTAATTAATTAGAATAGATCTACCAAATATATTATAGGATATATATATATATACACACACACTTAGACTTGGTGAACAAGATAAAAAATCATCCACCAAATCTATACATATATATACACGCCTATATGCATATATCTATATATATATATATTTTGTCTCTTTCACATATTAATTAATTAGACCACTAATTAATTAACTAGTCTTTCCCAATTTAATAATTCAATATTAAATTATAAGACTTTTATTAATTAAAACCACTTAATTAATTTATTCCTTTTTCCCAATTAATTAATCCCAATTAATTAATCTCTCCATTAATTCACAAAGAATTAATTAGCCAATAGGTACTACATTAAGTATTGTGTGTGACCCCTTAGGCTCATTAAGCAATAAGTTCTTCCATATGCTAGTTTATTAGTCATAATAATTAACTAGGCCTTAGATTAATTTCACCAATTAACTTAATGCACCTATTGGTCGTGGTTCGATGTCTGGCAATGTCGCCACGACTTCCTAGATGTTAACGATGAAAATGCAAACCTCTCCAGATTTCGATCTTTGTGTGAGTCGAATCACTTCATCTTTTTCTCGTCCAAGACCTAGGGTTTGGCGACGGTCGAAACCCTAATAGCCTCGAAAACTATGACTATGCTGGTTCAACTAATGATTCGGTCTTCTAAGCAGGGATCACCAATCTCTCTTATAAGACAATGCTCTGGCCAGAAACTTTTCGATCATTTAGTTTCACTCAACAGCATAGGAAATACCGGGTACTCGTGACCCTGGATGAATCCCCTCTGACTGTCAATTGTTCCGTTGTAACTACCAAACTATACCCAACATACACGCCGTATGACTCTCCTGGAGTGCACGTGCATATCAAAGCAGAGTGCGTAGCACCCTTTCCAATGACATCTTAAGTCTAAGGATTATCTCACACTACGAAAACCTAAGGACTCCAAGTTCGACAGCACCAACGAGGAATCCTTGCGGGGGCGTTCAATTCCATAATCCAGTATGAATCTTCATACATGTATTGCTATACAAGGCATCAACAATGAAACGCGTCGATCTCTCAAAAGAGTTACATGTATGAACAAGTCTTGACGAGGCTAGTGATATCCCACATCTCATAGCCTCTATGGCTTGGAACAATATTTAGGATTACGGTCTTTGAGAGCATTCCATATGTTTTCCCTAAACGCGTCCCCTAACCATATGTAATCCATGAGATCTTTATCTATACTATCACTAGTTATAACAAATAAGAAGCATTCCGTGATAGGTTTGATATAATCTCAATGATAAGACTGACACAGTGTTAATGTTCAAGCCAACAGATGGCTCCCTGGGAACATAACACTTTCAATCTCCCACTTGCCCAAGAGCCTACTGTTCCCACACAGGTCCATCTTCCAGATGACCTATTGATCACAGCTACTACTCAAGGGTTTAGTGAAAAGAGGTTTGCCACGTTTCCGTCGAGTTGACTTATGTCCACTCGAACGTCGACTCTGATCAAATAATCTCTCAGATTATTCGCTTTCCACTAGGTATGTCTAGATAGTTGGTGAGACCTTTGCTCCTTTTTAAGAGCTTAGACCCTTATCGATAATCATAGTACTTATGTACTCGATATTCGATTGGCAGAACCTCATAAGTTCACCTATCTAACTACCTTTTATCACCGCATTCTCATGCGTGACCTAAATGGTAGAGTTAGCCTCTATCTCTCTCAAGCGACATCCTCAGCTTTTACTTTCCCATTTGGCATAAAACAAATCCTCGATCATCACTTAAGTTCATATCTTAAGACTAGAGCTTCTAGTTCCAATTTTCCCATGTTGTCATCCAATGAACAACACCAATCCAATCTATTGGATAGGAGTTCGACTTTATACATGAGATGTATTAATCAACACCTATTAAAACTCATAGAATCTCACCTACCTTTCAGTTTATGATTTACAGGATGAATTACCTTTTAATTCTTCCATGTTGAGCTTAGTCAACATATTATCTATGGGTTTGGACTGAAAAATATTATGGCAACCCGATGGCCCGTACATATTGCTACCTCGTCAATTGGGGCGGATTTTCCTTTTCTAGTCTATTTTTAGAAAATTGAGATGATGATCACATGTATGTTACTCATGTAACATTATCAACATATGACACTAACAAGCCATTAGTATACCTATTAATCTTTAGAACTTATGTTCAGAAAAGATTCAATCAGTAGATTGATCTTTGAAGCACTTATGCTGTTAGGCCGGCTTCCATTACTTGTCAAGATATCTTGACTTTCGTCATATCCACCGTCAGCATTTTTCGGCTCGAAGGATATGGAATTTATGTTCATAGGTTTATAGATTTACTAATCTATTCATTTTAATTGCCAGTAATGTTTATGTTTATTGAGTCCTTAGTTTTTCATCACTATCCTCATTCTTTCATAAAAGAACTCCTTTACCTTGAAGGTAGGATATTATGAAATGATCCCTTTCACTCCAAGTGTAATCAACACTAAGATACTCATAAACACAAGACAAAAGGATCTACATCCTCAATTGCTCCCACTGTTTTGCTTGACACAAGCAATGCCTTTCACATCCTTGATGTGTGTGGTTGCCATGTCACATCTAATGTGACCATTTTAGGGCTACACTCATTATTCTATGTCTAATAGATTAATATGTTTGCCTAGGTTATTACCTTGGCAGTTAGTTCAATGTATGCATTGGTTGTGTGATATGAGTCAAATGTTGTGAAGATAGCATGTTACAAGAATTAATTGTAGAATCATAAATAATAAAACGCATTTTAATAAAACATGAATCTCCACCCATAAACCAAGGTGGAGTAAAACATGGTTGAAAACATTAATCCAAAAACATGACAAAAACATTCTTCAAAACATTGTCTCATAATTAAAATGACAAATAAATGATTTCTTGTCCTTCAGCCTCAGCCACGAGAAACGCCTCCTTGGCATCTTCAGGACCATAACCTCATTTCTTTGTTTCCTGCTTCTTCCCACCATCTGCAATCCATTGCATAAGTGAGTTCCATAACAGTGTCATAACACTTTAGAAGCATAGTTAACTAACGAGTTAACTTTACAACAAATGTGCCTTTAGTGCGCTTCCAAAGAGGCTCAGGGCATTGATCTTTCCAGTGTCCCTTCTTTTTGCAGTTAAAACACTTCCCAACTTTCTTTTTCACTTTCTTGATGACAACCTTTGCTTGCAGTTCGTTGCCCTTTTTTCTGTTCTTCTTTCCCTTCTTGCTTTTCTTGTTATCAAAAGCGGGAGATGAAGAAGTGTCAGCAAGCAGCACAGACTTTGCCTTCTTGACCGTTGCCTCAGCAGTGCACAACATGTCCAATAACTCAGGAAGAGTGGCAGCCAATTGGTTCACGTTGAAATTCACTACGAACTGATCGTAGGTAGGAAAGAGCGACTGAAGTACTAAATCAATAGCCAAGTCAGGATTATCAACGCCTCCATGTCATTGAGTTTGTTCACCTAGGCAATCTGTTAGGAATTTCATGTTAGATGTTTTGATGATGACAACTAGGACTTTTGTTAGACCCCAAAAATATGTAAGTTTGTTTCTCAGCTTTGAAGCGTTAGATTTGTAATAGGCTTTGTTTTATTTTTATTTTAGATTGTTAGGCTAAGTAGTCTTAGGCTAAGCGTCTGATAATTTCTGAGTGAGTTTATCAGTGGTAAAGATCGAAGACTCAAGCGCCTGATTTCTGAATGAAGATAAAGTCTCCAAGCGTCCAATTGACCAGTTATATCAAGCGTTACCTTATAGGACATAAGTAATTTCACCTGAATTAATTTCTAAGTCCAGAAGGAGTTTTAATGCAAATATTCTCAAAGCATTAAATACCAACGGGCATTTATTTCAAATGTATTAAATGCTGATAAGAGCATTAAATGTGATAAGCACTTTCAGACGTACGAAGAAGCCACCCTATTGGACTGTCAACTATTCAAATACTGCAGCACCAACTTTTGTGCAGCAGATTTTCAGGAAAAAGGACAAAAGTTGTTCACTCGCGAAAGTGAGACACACGCGCCCTTGCATGTGTCAAACAGACACTTTTTTCAAGAATGCCTATAAATAGGATTTCAACAACAAGCCAAACAGAGAGAACAATTATCAAGCCAAATTGCTGTTGCATTGAAGTCTCATTCCTTAAACTCTCAGAAAAGCCAGAATACTCAAGAAAATATTCTCTTTGCTTTTCATCAAATCCTGAGACAATCAACCCAATATCTCAAACATTCTTTTCGAAGAAACTACATTACTATTGAGATATTCCTAGTTGTTTGAACTTCATCAAAATCAAACAAACCCTTTTAGAAAAACCCCTATCTAAGCCTCGCAATCTGTGTGAAGTCGAAGTTGGATACTTGCCATATTTCTGGGTGAAAGAAGCAAGGGGATTGAAGTGATTTGGAGAAGAAATCTGTGTGATCAAGGAGCTCAAGTCATCGACATCCATTTCTCCCTAATTTGTAGAAGATTCTGTGTGATTCTTTGAGAATCATTTTAGTGGATTGCCTCCAAGTGTTCAAGGAGAAGAAGGACGTAGTTGGGATTACACCACCCAACGAACCTTATAAATATTGTGTCATTTACTTTTCAGTCAATTCTTTTATCTATCATATCATTGCATAAACTGATTAAGTAAAACACAATTGAACGCTAAGCAACTAAGAAACTTTCTGTGACGCTAAAGCTTTTAAAAGAAGACTACAAAAATCATTCCGCTGTGCTAACACTGATTAAAGAACTGAATGCTTAAACCTACTTGGTTAAAGTATTCAAATCTTGAAGTCTAAGTTAACTTTCTAAAAATAGTCTTCATCAGACGCTTAGCCTAAGCGTTTATATTTCAAGTAAACACCCAGTCAAGCGTCTACATTTCAAGCGTCCAAAACCATTTTAATACGAAACTTTTTGTAGTCGAAAAAGACTTCAGGGTCTATTCAACCCCCCCTCCCTTCTAGACCCTTTCGTATGCCACTTGGGACCAACAAGTGGTATCAGAGCGGTTAAAGTTGAAATTTTTTTCCAAGCATAACTGCTTGTTTAGATCCTTTTTCAAAATCTAGTTGCTTTTAAAATTTTAGTCATGGCATTTGTTAAAGTTCCCAAACTGACTGAATCAAATTTTGACACATGGAAAGTCAAAGCATTTACATATCTCTGTTCATGTGATGATGACATGTGTGATATAATTTCAGATGGGCCAATCAAAATATATAAAGTTATCACAAGAGCGCTTGGAGCCACGGAAGAAACTCCCGATGGTTACGTTGAGAAACCAAAACAAGAATGGTCTCCAGATGAGCGTCGAAGAGCTACTTTGGACAATGTTGGTCGTAACGCTCTATATACGGCTATTGGTGTTAATGACAACTTATTCAACAAGATCAAGTCTTGCAAAACCACTAAAGAAATATGGGATAAGTTGGCTACAATTTGTGGTGGTTCAGCTCAAATCAAAGACAACAAACTTTCCATTGCCAAGGAAAAATTTAACGGATTTAAGATGCTACCCAATGAAACTTTAGAACAATTAGATATAAGATTTACAGCTCTAGTTACAGAACTCACATCGTTGGGAATGGATTTACGTAATCGAGAAACGGTGGTTACCAAGTAAATTCTTGATGAAGACAACCGCTATGAGAGAATCAAATATGCTGGATCTCCTAAATCCAGAAGACGCCTTTTCAGAGCTAAACACATTTGAGTTTGAGTTAAATTCTGCTAGTGATGTTGTGAGTAGTCCGGTGATTGAATCTGGAGCGCTTATAGCATCAATCAAAGGCAAATCGGGGAATAAAGGAAAGAATTTAGATATCAATGAAGAAGAGGAATTAGCCTTGCTAAATAGATTCAGAAAGTTCTTGAGATATGAAAAGAAAGGAAAAGGTTTCAATAATCAAGGACAAAGTTCATATCAAGCACCTTCTCCGATGCAACAACAGCTTCAAGCGCCTCAATATTCCGTTCCTTCACCCCAAGCGCCTGTTCAGTACCAAGCGTCTACTCAAAATCTCTCAGCTCCAGTGGTCTCAAAACCACAAATTGCAAGGTTAACAAATGAACAAAAGATAAAAACTAATCTTTGTTACAATTGTAGGAAACCAGGGCACTACCAGGTAAATTGCCCTTATCCAAACGTATCCAAGCCCTCAAGGCAGGATTACTTGGATAGAAACCAATTCAGGAGCAACCTTCGTCAACAAGGTTTGCTAGCGGAATCAGAACCAGCATCCGCACTTGAAGATTTAGAATCATCAGAGGAGAGTAGTGAAGATGATGAGCCATTAGATAACTGAGTGCTCATATGTCTCATGGCTAGAGATGATGAAGCGTCTCCTGAGGTAATCAATGAATTATCCATTCCTCTCTCTTATGATGAATTACTTAACAAAGTCAAAGAATACTACAATGAATGTCAAGAAGCTGCCAAAATATATCAAAATGATCTCGCTATTATCTCATCACTCACAAGAGATAAAGTAACGCTCAAAACAGAGTTGCAAGTTCAGCAACAGTGCATTGAGAAGAACCAATCGCTTGAGAGTGAAATTATTCAATTAAAAAGCGATCTTGATGTAATAGTCAAGAGAGAAGCTGATTTGATCGCTAGACTTGCTAAATTAGAACAACTCATCTCATCATTATCAAAAGCTTCTAGAAAGTTGGATAATGTGACTGAAGTAACTAAATTATTTTGTGAGAAGACCAGTTTAGGATGCGATAAACTCGGTAAACAACCCAATAAATCTAATGATACGGCAAACAACAAAGAAAAGGGTGTTATCTTTGTTGAAAAAGGTTCACAAGTTCAAACACAAAATGAACCCAGTGACAATGGTAAGAGGCCAAATGAGAAAGTCGAGGCTAACTCAGGCAAGGGTAAGGCTAAGGCAAATGATTCACAAAGACGGTTTTATCCAAATGCTCAAAAGACTAAAGATAAGATTGACCACTGTGAATCAAGTGCTAAGCGTCCAGCACCAAAAGTGTAACCCAAGCCAGCGCCAAGGAAATACCAGCTTCAATATCCAAGACAGTCAAGATCATATTATCGATACTATGATGATTATGATTATGACTATTATTATAATCGAGGATATTATTATACACCCAAAAAGCACACACAACACGTTGTGAAACCCAAAAAGGCCAGTATTCCTACAATGAAGACTAGGCAAATATGGGTTCCTAAAGTTCTAATTCAAACTAACAATGTTACTAATGTTAAAGGACCCAAGCAACAATGGGTACCTGAACAGAAATAGAACTTCCCTTTTGATTGCAGGTACCTAGAGCTAGAGCCGATACATCTGTATGGTACTTTGATAGTGGATCGTCAAGACACATGACTGGTTCCAAAGATCTTCTAATCAACTATCAAGCTGCCAATGGTTCTCAGGTTGTAATTGGTGACAATTCGAAAGGTAAAACCAAAGGTATAGGTACTGTGCATAGGGGGAACATCATGATAAGTGATGTTTATTATGTTGAGGGTCTGAAGCACAATTTATTAAGCATAAGTCAATTTTGTGATAAAGGCTTTGAAGTCATATTCTCAAGTGACTGTTGCTATATAAATGACGCTAAGACTAAGTCTACTAAATTGAAAGGAAAAAGAACTAACAACGTATATTTGGTAGATTGGGGTTCAACACTTGATAACAACCCAACATGTTTTGTTGCTAAAAATGAATCTAAAATGGGTTGGTTATGGCATAGAAAAATGAATCACCTCAACTTCAAAACAATCTCTCAGCTTATAAGTCAAAATCTTGTAGAGAGATTACCAAATGGACCATTTCAGAAGGATCGTCTTTGTGACGCTTGTCAAATGGGTAAACAAGTTAAATCATCGTTCAAGAGAAAACCTCATCTATCTACCTCTAGAATACTTGAACTACTTCACATGGATTTGTTTGGACCTGTTCAAACGATCAGTGTAAGCGGTAAGAAGTATACTTTGGTGATGGTAGATGATTTCTCTCGATTTACCTGGGTGGAATTTCTTTCATCCAAAGATGAAACATGTGACAAGTTAACAACGCTTATTCAGCAACTTCAAATATTGAAAAATCTTAAGGTTGCAAGAATAAGAAGCGATCACGGTACTGAGTTTACTAACAAGATTGTTGAGAAGTTTTGTGCAGAAAATGGAATACATCATGAGTATTCAGCTCCCAGAACTCCCCAACAAAATGGTGTTGCTGAGCGCCGGAACCGAACGCTTAAGGAAGCCGCTAGGACTATGTTAGCAGAATCCAAGCTCGCTCCTAGGTTTTGGGCTGAAGCAATCAACACTGCCTGTTACACTCAAAACCGTTGCATGATCAACAAACAGCATGGGAAAACTCCATATGAATTATGGAAGGGACGTAAGCCAAATGTTTCATATTTTCACGTCTTTGGTTCTAAATGCTTTATCCATAATAATGGATCCCAAAGCCTAAAGACTTTTGATCCTAAAGCGGATGAGGGAATCTTTCTAGGCTACGCCAAGAATGGAAAGAATTTTTGCATTCTCAATAAGATCAAATCGAAGGTTGAGGAATCTATTCATGTTGTTTTTGATGATGCTAACCAAGAACCGAGTAAGGTTAATATAAATGATGTAGGAGTTGAGGATCTATGTCATCAAGCGTCTAAGATTACTATTGATGAAGATACTGACGACGATGATGAGATATCCATGTCACCTTCTAAGATTACTGGTGAGATTACCCTGGATAATCATGTAAGAAATGCTGATGATCATGAAGAGAGTGATCATCAAGAACACACAAGGAATTGTGAACTTGGAGCTCCTACGCAAGAAGGTAGTCAAGCGTATGATCCTCAAGCGCCTGTTCAACCTCTTAACCCCTTCCAACCAGACAGACTATGGCTACGTGATCATCCACCTGAGCAGATTATTGGAGATATTGAAGCGCCTGTTAGGACTAGAGCCGCTACACTCAATGAGGTTATGTTCGCAAGCTTTCTATCTCAAATGGAACCTAAGAAAGTGGATGAAGTGCTAAGTGACCCAAGTTGGATTGAAGCTATGCAAGAAGAGCTTAATCAGTTTGAACGAAATAAGGTTTGGATGCTAGTACCAAGGCCAACTCACCAAGGAGTTATTGGAACTAGATGGGTATATAGAAACAAGATGGATGAGAACGGCATTGTGATAAGAAATAAGGCCAGACTCATAGCTCAAGGATATTGCCAAGAGGAGGGTATTGACTTTGATGAGACATACGCTCCTGTCGCTCGTCTTAAAGCAATCCGCATGTTTCTAGCGTATGCAGCGTTCAACAAGTTCATGGTGTATCAGATGGACGTGAAGAGTGCCTTCCTGAATGGTAAACTCCAAGAAGAAGTATATGTGGAGCAGCCACCAGGATTCATCAACAATCATGGTAAGGGTATGGTTTACAAGCTAGATAAAACACTTTATGAGCTTAAGCAAGCACCCCGAGCATGGTATGACACTCTCTCTATCTTTCTTATTGGTAAAGGCTTTTCAAAAGGCAGCGTTGATACAACGTTATTTAAAATTACCAATAACGAAGATATTCTCTTAGTCCAAATTTATGTTGATGATATCATATTTGGCTCTACTAACAAGCGTCTGTGTGAGAAATTTTCGAAAATGATGCAAGAACAATTTGAAATGAGCATGATGGGAGAATTAACTTTCTTCTTAGGATTACAAGTTAAACAACTCCCTAATGGAATATTTATTAACCAAGCTAAATATACAAGAGATATGACTAAGAAATTTGGTATGGAAAATGCATCATATTCAAAAATTTCAATGAGCCAAATGCTTAAGCTAGATAAAGATGAAAGTGGAAAGAAAATTGATATTACTAATTATAGGGGTATCATCGGTTCACTTCTTTATCTTACTGCCAGTAGACCTGATATTATGTTTTCGGTATGCATGTGTGCACGATTTCAAGCTGATCCTAAAGAGTCACACTTAGTTGCTGCCAAGAAGGTCCTTAAATACCTTAAAGGCACACAGAATGTGCTTATGGTATCCTAGGGACTCTCCTTTTGAACTAATTGGTTACTCAGATGCAGATTTTGCAGGTTGCAAAATAGATCGTAAAAGCACTAGTGGTACTTGTCAATTTCTAGGTGATAGGTTAGTTTCATGGCATAGCAAGAAACAACAATTCATAGCTATCTCTACAGCCGAAGCTGAATATGTAGCTGCAGGAAGTTGTTGTGCACAAGTACTATGGATGAGGCAACAACTTAGAGATTATGGAATAATCCTAGGTCCAACCCCCATTCATTGTGATAACCAAAGCGCTCTAGCCATGACTCAAAACCATGTTCTTCATTCCAGAACCAAACACATTGACATTAGATACCATTTTCTTAGTGACCACGTTCAAAAGAAAGATATCTCCATGCACTTCATTGGAACTGGCAAACAATTGGCAGATATCTTCACCAAAGCACTCAACAAACAACGTTTTCTCACTTTGAGAAGTGAATTAGGTATGATTGATTTAAACGCTTAATCATTTTGCATCATATTTTATTAGACATATAATTTAGGGGGAATCCACTTAATTTGTGTCTAAAAAGATTTTCCTAACTGGTACAAGATATCAAATTTAGGGGGAACCTTAAAATTGTACTTGACCATAACGTCAAGCGTCAATGATCAAAACTTTCAGATGCATGATCATCAACGCTCAGTATTACTTATGCATAAAATATTGGACGCTCAAATATAAAAGTCTTTTCAATCCTACGCGTCTAATTTTCATATACCAACAAGTGGTATCAGTTAAGCGTTGAATCAATTCCAATTAACTCTTAATATAAAAATATTTTCTTTACAAGCCATGCATAAAGTTTACAGTCTTCTTTCGAAGTAGTGGGTAGACTTAAAGGTCTATTTTGTACTCTACTCGCACACTTCTATCACATCAAACTGGCGGGTAATCAAAAGTTTCTTTTTCAAAATGACGGTTCAGAGATAGTACGTGTTTGTGTATGTGTCAGTGTACAAACAGGCGCGTACATTACACTCTGAAAATGCCAAACATTTTAAAATTTTAACTCGGATGTCAAATCTTTATATGAGAATTACCAAATGTAACTTCTCTCTATTACACAAAACTCGCGTCCGCAGTTAATGAATTTATGGCTGAGATTCAAAAGTCGTTACACGTGTCTAAATCCTACAGAGACTAGAGAACACAAGTTTCAAAAATTCTTTACTGTGTCATTTAAAATACAATTTCTGCAGAAAGACAATTCACTTTTCCTCAAACATATCTGCAAAATTTATTCTCTCTCTCTCAAAGCAAAAGAAAATCTCAGTTCATCTCTTTCACTAAAAATGGCACCAAAGAAATCTTCGTCTACTTCTGCCGAACTTACCATCAAGGTTACTGAAGGCCTTGTTGTCGACTGGAAATTCCTCTATGAACAACCTCAAATCAATCTAACAGATATGATGGACATGGTCGTCAAAGCTGGGCTTAAACCGTTCTTGACCCAATACTCCTATCTGTTTTCGACTGAAATCAACACCTTCTGGAAATCTGCTAAACCTTCAGAGGACAAGAAGTCTATCTCTTGTCTAATTCCCTTATCCAAGAAGGAGTCTCCCAAGGAATTTATTCTGTCTGCTTCCTCCATTGCCGAGAACTTCAATCTTCCAAATGAGGGCGAGGCATTGGACTGTGTTACTTTAAAACAAATCAATGAAGCATGGACAACCATGAGTGTGTACGACGATGTACCCTACACTCAGTATTTTGAAAAGAAAGAACTGGTATCCAAATACCGATTGTTGGCTGATTTCTGCAGCAAGATCATAGAATGCCGAGTGGGAACCTTTGATAAGGTGAACCCAGTACAATTTCAGATGATGACTGCTATACTCCTCAACATCAAGATCAACTGGAGTGAGTATATTTCTAGAAGGTTTCGGGACTGTTTAAGTGCCTCGAATAAACCTTATGGGCTTGTTCTAAGTGACCTGCTGTACAGATCAAAGTGTGTATACTCGTCTGGTCTCCCGTTGAATAAGACCAAGCTTCTGGGACGAAGGATTCTGAATAATCTCTTTAATCCTCCCAAGATTGGTGGTGCTGCTAAACCACTATCTGAGCGTCTGGAAGTACGTCAAGCGTCCGATGAGGAAGCGGAGCGTCCAGTTCCAGAAGAAGCCGTGAAGTGTCCGGCTGTTACCAAGAAGAGGGGCCCAAGAAAGCCCAAGGTACAAGCTGTTCCTGCTCCTCAGAAAGATGATGAGGAAACTGATGAGGATGCACAGGACAAGTTACCTCTAAAGTGGAGGAAGCTGGAAGGAATCATCAAACAAATCGAATTTGATGAACCAGCTGCTGCTCCTCCTGCTCAAGCGCTTAAGCTCGTTGAAGGAGTCAACGTGAAGAAAATACTCAAGCGCTCCAGGACAAGCAAGCGTCGGGATGCTGCTGTTCTTGAAGAGCCTGAAACTGTTGAGCCAAGCGCTCAAGTCGCTATTGAGCCCAGCGCTCAAGTTGCTATTGAGCCAAGCGCTCAGAGTATTGCTGTTGAGACTAGTTCTCAGGGTAAGTTTATTTCTTCCCATAGCACTTCTATTCCTACATCTGTAGAAGATCCTGCATCTTTTGTTACAGCTAGAGTTCCAACCGTCGCTGGAGCATCAACAGATGTCCTCCTAGACGTTGAGATGACAGAAGTTGTAGCTATCGCTAAAGATGTTGCCGCAAAAGTTGCTGCATTTGACGCTGAGGAACCTGCTACTAAAGAGGTTCAAATATCAAACCCTATTCAGGCGATAATAGAGGCACGCTCAGAAAGTCAAAGCGTTGCTGAAGACGTTTTAGCGCCTAGGCACTTCTTCCAACTGGACCCGCTAAAGACAATTGATCATTCGATCAATTACATGCCTCCAGCACTCGAAGAAGATTTCATTCCTGCAGGATACAATGAAGAAAGATACATTGCTGCTGAGAATGAAATTGCCCTATTGATTGACGACGATAATAAACTCAGGGATATCGTGTTTAACACGGAGTTGACAGAAATTGAGCGAAAGTTTTATAGAGCCATTGAACTTGGAAAAACCCCTGGTCAAATACCGTCTTCTCTTATTCTTCAACAAGACAGACAAGGAGGAAGGAATCCTAGATGCGATGTGGACTTGGCTTATTACCTCGATTATGGCCACAGCAGGAGTATAGGCTTCGCCCTAAGAGATTACAATATTCGGGTGTATGAGCCTCTTAGTCCTAACTTTCTCAATCCATCCGAAGCAGTATTGAACAAAGAAGGCTACACACACTTTCCACAGACTGCTAACAGTATTGAAAATCTATCTTCAGTCAATCCACTTCGCCTGTGGAAGAATAAAGCAGTTCATGCCGGTGAGCGTCTAGAATCATTGACAGATTTAATTCAGACTGAAGCCGATGCATTCTTTGACAGCGTCTGGAATGCCAACTATCAGACTGATAGATATCGCTTTGAATCTATCAGAGATATTCATCATGAAGGCATTCGCGCTATGGTCAATGCTGGAACAGGTTAATGCATGAATGAAGTCAACTGGGTTGAAGCATATGTAGGACACAAATACACATTCTCAGAGTTAGTCCAAGCTCCCCATTTATTTGGCATAGGCATGCATGACAAGAAGCGTCAGTTTGCCAAGTATTGCCTAAGGAAGCGTCAACAGAGAGTTGGACCTGTTCTGAAGCTTCCATTCGTTAGACATCAAATTGAGTAATGTCTGCGTCAAGAGCTTTACCGACTATCCAATACTTCTCTACTCATCAACGCTCAAACATCTTCCAGTGGTACCTCTTCTGTATCATGTTTGAATTTTGCTCCAAGCCACTGCGAGGATAACTTCAATATGATGGTGAAGATTATGACTCCACTATCTCTGTTCGACAAAATCTTCACTGCAAATCTCCGACAATGGAACGGCTCCGTAATCAACTCTTTTCAAGGATATCTTTTGCTCCCTTCTCTCCGCACAGAGGTACTCAATCATTATGAGTTTGTCCTCTCACTGCTTGAAAGAAATCATGGACTAGCTTAAGCACTCTATCCATACTTAGAAGAGTACTATGCTGCCTACGTGCCTGAGGATCAGCGTATCAAGTCTCTTCCTTCTGACTGCTTGATTGGATTTTCCAGAGATTACCGCCCAGATTCAGTCTTTTCCATCTGTCAAGCGTCGTCTAAACTCTTTCCGCATCATGTGCTAGACATCATTAGACCAATGCACATCAGGTCCATTGATAGTCCCCTTCGCACATTCATTTCCGGAACTTGTGTGACTAAAACCAGACTTGATGAACTTTTGGAAGCTGCATCCACTTCCTATGCTGATTTAGCAAATTAGAACTTCTAATTCGATGACTTTCATCAACCTGAGTCAACGCTTGAGGAAGCGTCTGCTAAGTCAGTTGAAGCGTTCACTTCCGACACTTCCTATGCTGATTTAGCAAATTGGAACTTCCAATTCGATGACTTTCATCAACCTGAGTCAACGCTTGAGGAAGCGTCTGCTAAGTCAGTTGAAGCGTTCACTTCCGAAGTCACCAGTATGCCAGTGCCTGCTGAAGAACCCGTTCAAGCGTCTCCACCAGAGGATATTCCTGATGCTCCTGAACCCGTTGCTGATGATATTGCTGAGGATCTTTCTCTTGACATACGAGGTACTGTCTTTGATCCTGTATATCAAGTTCCTATTGACTCTCTCAAACACTCATCAAGGTTCAAGCGACCGGCTCCTCAAGCGGTTCAATCAGATGAGAGTCAATCCTTCGGTCTTTTGCTTAAATCCGTTTTGGAGAATATCAGTGCCCATGCTGCTCAAAACGAAGAATCCCTTCACTGGATTAAGGATGATTTGGCAAAAATAGAGACTCACGTTATGAGCGCTCAGATTGCTCATATGCGTAGTTCAGCTCAAGCGGCTGTTGGTGAGTGCAAACAAGATTTTCAAGAAATGCATGATGCCACTCAAGCAAACCAACTTGCCATGAAAGAAGAGCTTGAAAAGCACCTCGAAACCCTTGAGACTTCTCTGAATGATGCTACAAGCGCCAAGCTCCTTGCCCTGCAGGAACGCTTCGACAAGCGTCTGGACGACATCACAGATTCTATGTCTCAGATTGCTCATCAGGTCAGTTTACTCACAGATCACTTTCTGAAGTCTGATGATGGCAATAAGGGGGAAGAGAAGAAGAAAGGAGAAAAGAGGAAAACGTCGAGTTCAAGAGCTCAAGAACCCACGCCTCTCAAGCGTCAAGTTCTATCCTCTCCTTCAGCGCTAAGTCTCCCATCCTGGATAACTGCTTTACAAGTAAGTGACTCTGGAGCGTCCAGTAGAACGCTAAGGGAACCTCCAAGAGCACTATATCCAAATCTACCAATACCTACAAGAGCAATGTTGGAACAGTTCGACATCCCTCTTCAAAGAACATCCATTCCAGAACCTTCAGATCCTAAAATTTTAGCTGAAGAAGAGGCAGATGTCTGAATTTGTTCGAACTTTCAGAATTTGTCTAAGGTATATTGGTATCGATCCAACGGATTGGGACAAACATTTTACTGCCTTCAAGAAGAGACAACAAGAAGAAAACAAGCTCTTAATCAACAAAGATCATGAAGCGATGATGACCTTGGAAGACAATCTGACTGAAGCTATCCAAGCTGAAATGCCCAAGCGATACAAAGTTAGATCAAGTCATTAAAGGTTTTTGATTTACATTATCTATATTCTTGTCTCTCATATTTTTTTTTAAGTTGTAAAAATGCTTGTAACTCTCGATATATATAAAATGCATTTTTTCAGCTGAAACATCTCGTTGAAGCATGACTAACTTTAACTAACCATATCTAATCAAAGCTAACTTTTATTTTGGCTGTCTAACTCTTGAACTATAAAAGAGTAAGTATTGCCATCATCAAAAAGGGGGAAATTGTTAGGAATTTCATGTTAGATGTTTTGATGATGACAATTAGGACCTTTGTTAGACCCCAAAAATATGTAAGTTTGTTTCTCAGCTTTGAAGCGTTAGATTTGTAATAGGCTTTGTTTTATTTTTATTTTAGATTGTTAGGCTAAGTAGTCTTAGGCTGAGCGTCTGATAATTTCTGAGTGGGTTTATCAGTGGTAAAGATCGAAGACTCAAGCGTCTGATTTCTGAATGAAGATAAAGTCTCCAAGCGTCCAGTTGACCAGCTATATCAAGTGTTACCTTATAGGACAGAAGTAATTTCACCTGAATTAATTTCTAAATCCAGAAGGAGTTTTAATGCAAATATTCTCAAAGCATTAAATACCAACAGGCATTTATTTCAAATGCATTAAATGCTGATAAGAGCATTAAATGGGATAAGCACTTTCAGACGTACGGGGAAGCCACCCTATTGGACTGTCAACTATTCAAAGATTGCAACACCAACTTTTGTGCAGCAGATTTTCAGGAAAAAGGACAAAAGTTGTTCACTCGCGAAAGTGAGACACACGCGCCCTTGCATGTGTCAAACAGACACTTTTTCCAAGAATGCCTATAAATAGGACTTCAACAACAAGCCAAACAGAGAGAACAATTATCAAGCCGAATTGATGTTGCATTGAAGTCTCATTCCTTAAACTCTCAGAAAAGCCAGAATACTCAAGAAAATATTCTCTTTGCTTTTCATCAAATCCTGAGACAGTCAACCCAATATCTCAAACATTCTTTTCGAAGAAACTACATTACTATTGAGATATTCCTAGTTGTTTGAACTTCATCAAAATCAAACAAACCCTTTTAGAAAAACCTCTATCTAAGCCTCGCAATCTGTGTAAAGTCAAAGTTGGATACTCGCCATATTTCTGGGTGAAAGAAGCAAGGGGATTGAAGTGATTTGGAGCAGAAATCTGTGTGATCAAGGAGCTCAAGTCATCGACATCCATCTCTCCCTAATTTGTAGAAGAAATTGTGTGATTCTTTGAGAATCATTTTAGTGGATTGCCTCCAAGTGTTCAAGGAGAAGAAGGACGTAGTTGGGATTACACCACCCAACAAACCTTATAAATATTGTGTCATTTACTTTTCAGTCAATTCTTTTATCTATCATATCATTGCATAAACTGATTAAGTAAAACACAATTGAACGCTAAGCAACTAAGAAACTTTCTGTGACGCTAAAGCTTTTAAAAGAAGACTACAAAAATCATTCCGCTGTGCTAACACTGATTAAAGAACTGAATGCTTAAACCTACTTGGTTAAAGTATTCAAATCTTGAAGTCTAAGTTAACTTTCTAAAAATAGTCTTCATCAGACGCTTAGCCTAAGCGTCTATATTTCAAGTAAACGCTCAGTCAAGCGTCTACATTTCAAGCGTCCAAAACCATTTTAATACGAAACTTTTTGTAGTCGAAAAAGACTTCAGGGTCTATTCAACCCCCCCTTCTAGACCCTTTCGTATGCCACTTGGGACCAACACAATCATTCTTAAGACATGGTCAGTGACCGATGTTCCTTCAGTTATGCGAGCCCTGAATAACTTACGAGAGATAGCAAACCTCTCACGGTGTGTCTTAACGCGATACAGCTCTTCCAGTGCAACAACGATTTTTCATGTGTGTTCCACAGTCTCTGACTGCCTCTACAACTCATTAGTCATGGAGGCCAGAATGAGACAACGCACATAGATATCTTCTTTGCGTCATTTCTCATGCACATCGCGGGCAGCCCTCGGAGCACTTACCCCAGGCGCAGGCTCAATAGGCTGAGTTAAGACATAGTCAAGACTTTCAGATTGCAGCACAATCTTTAGGTTGCGATACCAGTCAAGGAAGTTTGGGCCATTTAGGCCATTTAGCTTATTAGTTTCAAGGATTACCGAGAGTGGAGTTTTAGCCATTTGACTGTTACTTTACGAAAACGGAAAAACATTAGCATTCAATCATATATTACATCCACATGAAATTGTGGAAATTTTAACTTCACGTGTGCTCCCACTGTTTTTCTATTTCCATCAACCCCACGGAAAAATTAAATTAATAATATAAAAAAAAGAAAAATCAGAAAATATAGGAAAAAGTGGGGGAATCAGATACTAGTATATTACGACATGGGGTATGTCGTCTTAGCTAAGGGTATGTCGTCTCTTGTGATAGTTTTTTTTTTATTTATTTAGTGAGAGACGTCATAGCATATGTCGTCTCTCACTTTATTTTATTTTATTTTGTATTTCACGCTGCAAATTTGCAGCCTTTGTCAGCCTTTATGTTTTTTTTAATTAATTAGAGATGACATAACATATGTCGTCTCTCATTAAATATACATATTTTTTTTATTTTCGGTTGCATTGTCAGCCTTTATCTTTTTTTTAGTTGTTTAATGAGAGACAGCATAGGGTATGTCGTCTCTCATTAAATAATTTTTTAAAAAATATTTTTGTCAGTATAATAGTTTTCCCTTCCGCCTTCAGGTATGATTCTTTTTCTTTTGCTTTTCTTCCTCTTCTGCTTCTCTTCCTCTTCCTCTTCTCTCTACTCCCAATTTTGAGTTGGTCCATGACCCTAATCTGAGGAAGGCGCCTATTGTGGGCCGGCAATGGAGCACTCGAATTCCCGACAAGATGGACTGACGCGACTTAGACTCAGATTAGACTTAGATTTTTCATATGGGACATTTATTTTTGTTGATTTTGTGGCTCGTATTGGGCCTGTATCTGTGCGTTTTTTGGCTACGAGGTGAACGTAAAACTTGTAGGTGATATTATGAACTTTGTGAAACCATAAGATTTGGCTCATTTCGATGCCCGAGCGAAGAAATATGGCCATGCAAACGTGCCCCGCCTGAGCTGTTTTGTGTAAAAAAAAACATTTTTTTTCCATTTTCTGGCACGTATTTGGCCTGTTTCTGTGCGTTTTTTGGGTACGAGCTGAACATAAAACTTGTACGTGATGTTATCAACTTTGTGAAATCATAAGATTTGGCTCATTTCGATACCCGAGCGAAGAAATATGGCCACGCAAACGTGCCCCTCTTGAGGCAAATATAAAATAATAAACATTTTTATTTTTATTTTCTGGCTCAGATTAAAAAACTAATTATTCAAATTACTCATACATAATGGACTATTCATTCAAATTACGATACAATAAAAAACTATTTATTCAAAACAATCCCACTTGAGTTGTTCTCAACAATAATTACAATTTTTTTTTATTTTCTGGCTGAGAATAAAAAACTATTTATGGAAATTAGTCAATAATAAAAAACAATTCATTGAAATAACTAGATTCCTGTCAATTAGTTTTATATTCATTCAATGTTCGTATTAATTTCGTAATTTTTTTGGCTTCAAATAAGATATTTATGTCATCGATCCTATTATATTATTAACACCACAAAAAATATAAATACACAAAACTATCTATGTGCCCGATAACCACGATGTTCCCCCGTCCCACAATCTGAGGACCGCCTCGTCGTCGTAGACCTTCTCTTATTTGCTTCTTCCTCAACATCATTGTACTGAACTGGTGATACATTAAATTGTGCAGGAGGTGGAGGTAGAATTCTATGATGTTGAGGTGCATCACTCCACTGGTCTATACTGAGATCAGAAAAATTCCATGTCGGCGTACTGTAACCTTGTCCTTGATCATGCTGTGGTGGTTGAGGCACTGTGGGAATGTAAACGTTGTTAGGGTTGGGACGAGGTTGAGCCGAGCTCGATCCTCCTGCATCGAAGTGACCATGATAACCCGAGCTCAATCCTCCAGCATTGAAGTGACCATGAAAAGCCGAGCTCGATCCTCCGGCATTGAAGTAACCATGAAAAGCTGAGCTCGATCCTCCAGCATCGAAGTGACCATGATAAGCCGATCTCGGACCCGGATGTTCCTCCTCTACACGAGCACTGATGGCTACATTGCCACTACATGTGACCATATCCCGGATGTTCCTCATTCTAAATCGCAATTCTCTAATTGTCGTGGGATCACTAGTTTGGGCAATTTGTTCCATTGCAGTTTGTGCCTCTTGAATTTGTTGGTACTGAAAAGATAAAATAAGGAATAGTATCAACGAAAAAATTATCCTAAATAAATAGCATTAAAATAAGAATCAATGGAATACAATACCAAATACTAACCACATCATGCAATAGAGGGGCTGACCCAGCCTGGTGTCACGCACCTCTCCTAGCTAATCGGGGTGAAATGTAACAACGAGTGATTCGGTCATACCACTCTTCGTATCCTTCATCCGTCTAATCTCCTCCATCCTCAATATAGTATCCAGTCACAGCGTACAATTGACGATCATTCCACATTGCAATTTCCCCAGCGTGTCTAGCTACCTAATTAATCGTGGACCTACCCTTTCGGCTGACCCTTCGAACACGTCCAGGTGTGCGTGGAATAAATTGGCGTATTCCGAACTGTCGAAGAACACGCTCAGGACGATGATACTCTACGATGGCAAAGAATATCATTGGAACTGATACTCGCCAAACGTTATCATTCAAACATTGAGGTGGCAACTCGGCAATGTCTGTATAATTGAAATTTTACGGTGTCCAAACAAACCGAAATACGAAAAATATTGATTTACAATATATTAGTAGGAGATAGATATAACTTCATAATAATTTTACAAAAAAAATAATTCCCGACTCACATGTCCATCCGCCATCTGGTCTAGACCATCTCTAATTGCCTGGACGCTGTGACTGACTGAAGCAGTATTTGTAGTAGGTCGATACCACCTTCAAACAACAATCATTGAAAATAATTAAAAAAAATTGAACATTTCTTAATTAAACATAATATTAAAATGGTAAATTACCGTGAAGCATAAGGTGCTCGGGCAATGCCATACACGTTAACTCCCGCCATCTGTCTAGGTACTCCATCAGGCCTTACGATCCAAATCCTACTCCACGCCCATATCTGTTAAAGGAGAAATATATTAATTGAATAACCACGAATTATTATATCAGAAATAATAACGTCTAAATAATAATTTTTCTCACCTGTAATATTGGCATGAAACCTGCAACATCGTTTCTTTCTACTCGGGAACCATTCTCCAATTCTCAGTACATATGAGCCAATACCGCACTCCCCCCACTGTATGTGCGTGCTAAGTTTATATCTTCAAATAGACTCAACCACACTACATGAATAACTTTTCCTGTGGTATAGGCACACATCACACATCCGAGCAACAAAAGGGCCCAACAACGGGCTACCTGATCAACTACAAATTCTTCAGATTGATCACTTATTTGTTGAGGCGCACTCAAAACATGGGTAACAAGTTTTCGAACTGGTATTCTATGACCGTGCCTGAGATCTGTCTACAATAAGTACAGTCTTAATTGTTCAAATACATATTAAGCGTAATCTTCATCTGCTTCGAAGTGCTAATATGCAACTACAGCTCTACCATCAGCTGGTAGACCATATAAAATTGCAATATCTTGGAGAGTTATCGTAGCCTCTCCGGTCCTAAAATGAAATGTGTTCGTCTCTGGGCGCCATCTCTCAATTAGGGCCTTGACAAGGCCCAGGTCGTTTTTAAACTGAGATAACTGGTATACCCTATAAAACCCCATCTCATCAAGCTTTACCTTGACGCAGTGATGCAAAAGAGATTCATAGGCAACTGGAAAATATGCAGAGTTAGCTCGCCGGACACGATAAGTGAAGTTTGGATGATCAGAAACTGCCTCAGATACATGATTGTCCTGATCATACAATACGCTCCCATCAACTGGGCCATATACATTACGCTCAGCCATCCTGCATTTACATATCCACAACAATGTTAATTTACATTCTATGATATAAACTACACTTAATATTTAGTAAATTAAATTGTATCTATTAATTCGAAATTAAACTTACTAATTACCAATTATACCTAATCAATAAAGATTATACATACAAATTAAAATTTAGAGATTATACCTAAGAATTCGAAAAATATACCTAAAAAAAGGAATTTAAACATACTAATTAGAGATTATACCTAAAAATTGGAGATTACACTTTAGAAATGAAAAAAAAAATTAAATTTAAAAAATCAAATTTAAACATACTAATTTAAACTACTAATCGAATCTACACCTAACTACTCCAAATTAAACCTATTAATTCGAACGTTTAAAAAACTCTTCCATCCAATTCGAAATTAAACCTAACAACTCGAAAACAAACCAAACAATTCGAAATCAAACCTATAAATTCAAAATATACCAAACAATTAAAAAATTATACCAACTAATTCGAACATTATACCAAACATTTCCAAAAATATAGCAACCAATTCAAAATTAAAGCTACTTGAAATTAAGCCCATTAAATTTTAACTTATACCGAACAATTCAAAATTAAACCTAACAACTAGAAATCAAACTTGACAATTCGAAAATTATACCAACTCATTCCAACATTATACCAAACAATTGCAAAAATATACCAACCTATTCAAAAAAAAATCTAACTACTCAAAATTAAGCCTATTAATTCCAACTTAAACCAAACAATTCTAAATTAAACCTAACAATGCAAAATTAAACACTAAAAATTCAAATTAAACACTACAAATTAAACACCATTTGGTGATTGTGGGTAAATCATGTGCAACAAGCACCAAATGGTGGCATGACTTCGAGGAGTGGTGAGGAAACAGTGAGAGAAGATGAGGAATGAGAAAACGAATGGATCTCTGCCGAGCAGATTACACCTGAACGAGCGGCCGAAAATGTAGCAGAGTTAGAAGTATTACTGTATGGCACATTTGAATGTGTAGAACTAGAAACTCCCACTGCCGAGCCTTCCACTTCTATAGCTTCTCAACCGATTGAAGATTCTCCACCCTCTGTCCTCTTCACATGTAAGGAGGTTAAAAAAACCAATAGTCTCTTCGAGTCCTACATCATGAACTCCAAGTTTTCCACTTCGATGGGTGAAGAAGAATGGTCATCTACTTATAACTTGGAGAATAGTCCAAATCATCACTCAGCGCAATGGGAAGAAAAAGTGATGGAAGTGGTGAAGGACTATGAGAAACTATTTGAGTGGATGATTGCTTGGTCACTGCTCATCATATTTTCTACTAACACTAGGCCAAATTTCATCCTTACTTGGAGAATGAACAAGACATTCATCCGGAAACCGCCTTGAAATGACTCGGTAAAGTCAAGCTAGTGACTCTAAAAGAGCGCTTCTTGGGAGGCAACCCAAGTTTGTAAGTTTTTCTTTCATCTTTTGTTTTTGTGTATTTCTTGTTTTGCTTAGTTTTTAAGTTTCCTTTCTGTTTTGGAGTTTTCTTTGAACATGCACTTTTGGCATGTATTCCTTTATGCTTGATGCTTTGGTTTGTTTTGAGTATGTTGAGCATGATTAGTATCCGGTTCCTTTCACTTTGGTTTGAGATGTTTGATTTTGATGATTTGAGCTGGAAAGACACACTTGTGGATAAAGGATCGTTTTTCAACATCCTTGGTTGTGAGTCTACTCTTATACCCTTATTTTGCACTTTTATGTGAGACAACATTGAGGACAATATTGAGTTTAAGTTTGGGGGTGTATGTGGGTAGTACTTTGTGCTTTTAATAGATTCATATCATGTGTGTTTGGGGAAATTTATATGCTATCATGTTTGGATGCTTTTATGTTGAGAAAATCGAGCATGGAATATTTTTTTTTTAGCTACCTATTAATGCAATGGAATGATTAACTTGAATTTGATGGCATAATTTCTTGACTTATATTTGAATTTAATGGAAAATACACATATCTTTACTTTGCTCGTTGGACCCTAGATTAGAGTAGATTCTCCTTAGATGAATCACAAATGCACAATAAGTCGAGGGTAGAGGAGTTAAGTTGGATAATCATTCTGAAACACTTAAGGAATTTCTCCCGGAAATATTGACTTAGATTCTTCTTAAAGTCATGAGTTGAGTAGTTGCTTCATATGCCTAATGAATAATGAATAAGGTTGATGAAAATTGGTATGACTATAAAGTCAGGCGGATATGTACTGGAGGTGAAAAGCTACATGCCTATAAACTGTACTATTATGTTAATTTGAGTTAAGCTCAAGCCAATTAAAGTTGAAAGTGAATGAAAGGTCTAGTTTTATTTCATGGCCTTTGGCACTCGAGCGATTAAATCCGTAAGGAGTGTCTGGACACTTAATGCCCTAAAACTATCTAGTTTGGGAGTCATTGATCCAAAGCTCGATATATGGGTGTCATAGAAAGCCTAAGGGAATAGAACATTGCACATGACCTAGCCTTAATGAATTTAAATGGAAGTTTCATGTGAAGTTAAAGTTTAAATGGTTAAGTGGTGAGATGTAAGTGGTATGAAGTTGTCTATGAGGCTTGTACTTTAGGATTGATCGAAGGTTAGTAGATATGGGAGAAAATCTGAAATTTGGTAAGGGTGCCACTTGACTATAATGTCGTAGACTTACAATCACTACACCCTTTGGAGGTTTATTCAAGTCAAGGTGTAACATGAGCAAGTTTGTGATATGTGTATACAATTGTGGAGCCTTAAAGGTCGATTTTGTGCCATTGTTTTCTTGTTGGTTAAGTTAATTTGTGTTGGTTGGGTGGGGCTGAAAATTTTATGATTTTGTGGGTAAATCATCTGCAAACCCTCACGAGACTATACTCGTCCTCTCTGGTAACTTTGAGGTTTAAAGGGTTGTTGCACATGCTAAGTGCAATCGTTCACTCCACGAAAGTGAGTTTATCCTTTTGTTTTTGTTTTTGTTGTTGTGTTTATCTCTTTGGTTGTTGCTTCTTGATCTTATATCTAAGTCTTTTTATTGCTTGGGGACGATCAATGTTAAGTTTGGGGGTGTTGATAGGTGTGAGATTTACATGTTTTAGAGCCTCATATTTATGTTATTTACATTGGTTTATGCATGATTTATGCCACATATGCATATAATTTGTGTGCTTATTGAGTAAAGGTGAAAAATCATTGCAATTGAGGATAACTGGACGGAAATGCAGAATTTCGGAGTATTTAAAGACTGAATTTGACAAATGTTTATTCTACAAAGTTGTAGAGCTCTGTCTTATCATCACGTGGCAACTTGAATCACCTAAATCGGAGGTCTGTGGAGAACGTTATGTAGGAAACAAGATCTCTGCGCAGAAGGCAAAATGTTTCTGTTTCCAACGTACGGACGTTGGGTACTTCACGTTCGGACGTTGGTTCTGACGGGAAAAATAGCAGATTTTTGGAAAGTTCCAATTCTACTTCAAGTTGGAATCTTCCCCTTCCACCCTTATATATATTAGATCAGTTCTCTAGGGTTAAGAGACGGAAAATACAGATAGAATAGAGCCCTAATGGGGTTTAGACATAGTTTTTACATATTTATGAAGATTTTCAAGAACCCTTGAAGGTGAAGAAATCAAGAAGCATGGAAGAGATGAAGATCGAAGTTCATCCATCAAAAATACGAGGGAGTTTCTTAGATTTAGATTTGTTTTTGTCCATGAATATGAATCTTAATTTAAGTTTCTATCTTTTATCTTTTATGATGAATTAGATTCTTCGAACTAAGGCCATGTTGAGGCTAAATTATGATATTTGATTTATAAATTGTGTTTTTTATATTAATTCTATTGTTGCTTTGTGTATTGATTTTGTGCTTTAATTCCAATCATATGTTTGATCACCATATGCTTGCTAATTAGCCTAGTTTATTCATTCGAGAGAATATAAGTTAGGATTCAAAGAAATCATCACATCATCCGAAAAACATGAGGAATTGCTCCTAGAGATAGGTATAGATTTCCGGGTGCAGTTAGCCGGATTTATCTGGGGAAATTCTAAAACGTGAATGCATGGTTAATGATTTGATTCTTGGATAGACGTATTTAGAGAACCGTCACTTAGTCATAGGATTATTACAGCCGAGACATCGGGTAGTAATTATTTAAGGTTATTTCCACCAAAGCAACATTAGTCTAATAATATGAAAACGTGATTTTAGCCAAATTAATTAAATTATGCCAACACATGTGTCTTAGTTGCTCTCTTCCATAGCTATCTTGATTTCGACATCTTGTTTCTTGTATCTTGCTTCCAAGTATTTTAGTTAATTCTTGTTTTAGTTTATTTTATTGCTTCTAAAATCTTTAAATCTTTAATTTTAGTTTAATTATTGCTTGCTTTAAATTCAAGAAGTCTAAAATACAAGTCTCTGTGGGATCGACAATTCGGACTTAAAAATCCACTTTATTACTACACACGATCAGTCCACTTGCTGTGCAAACACGTGAGGATTTCTCGTGTCACCAACCAATTCCAACATTATACCAAATAATTCAAATATAACACTAAAAATTGACATTATGCCTAAAATTCAAAATTGAACCTTAATATAAAAAAGCAACCTATTAATTCAAAAATCATACCAAATAATTCAAAAATTATAGCTAACAAATCGAATTTATCATTACAAATTCAAGTTTTGAACCCTAAATTACAATACCAATACAATAAAAAAAGCAATATACAAACTCTACATATAACAAATTTAAAAGTATAAATGAATGAAAAAAAGAAATTTACCTTAATTTCTTGGTTGATGATGGAGAATTTCGTTTAAAAATGCACAAAAAAAAAAACTTTGTAACAATGGTGGAAGAAGAGAAAGAGAGAAATGCAGTGTGGAGAGGGATGAAGAAATGCAGATGAAGAAATACCATATTATTCATTTGCTGCTCATTAAAATGCCGTATTGAAAGAAAAAGGAAAAAAAAAAGGCTGCAAAAGGAAACCTTTTGCAGCCTTTTGTCAGCGGTCTTTTGATCGACGACAATTAAAAAAATAAAAATAAAGTGAGAGACGACATATGCTATGTTGTCTCTCACTAAATAAATAAAAAAAAAACGATCACAAGAGACGACATAGGGTATGTCGTCTCTTAGCTGAGACGACATACCCCATGTTGTAATATACAAGTATCTGATTCCCCCACTTTTTCTGATTTTTTTTTTATATTATTAATTTAATTTTCCCTCAACCCCACTGATAGAAAGACGGGAAATGCAACCATTTCCAGTGAGCTCGAGCGTCAAATTTCCCGACCTCATCCCTCGACTCATGTCAATGGTTGGCAACATTGAACAGGCATGATGACCCAATCCACATCCAGGTGGTTCTCGAGATGTTTGCCTCACATTTCATGTACATCCCGAGAACACAATGCAACCGTACACTAATCTGTGTTTAAGTCCGACCCGTCAAATTCTCACGCAATAACAGTGCCCAGGGTGTCCCACGACTCATGGTCGACCCCTGGGTAGACTGAGATCCGTGTGCACTTCTAGTATGACGGCTTGTTCATAGTAGAAGGCCTAGTTGTGAGATTACTACACTTAACTTGCCACCATCCCACGACTCATGGTCAAAATGATGACAAGCCGCGCTATTCCCTCTCACATCTAATGATGGAACACACTGGACCTAATCAAGGGGCTTCTAGGCCCCCGATTATCCATTTATGGACTTAATATGGATATGGGGTTTTTCACATAAAAGGTCTCACCATTTTCAGTTATTTATCTTTCTTAGGTGATCATGCAACAAAGCATACCATATACAAGATACAAACAATAAATAACATGTTATACACAAAGCGGTAAATGTGATCCTAGTTAAACCAATCCTAAAAACACCCCGAGCCATCAAGGTGTCGACCAATCTAATCTAAGGACCGGACCCTACACTAAGGTCTTCACAACTCCTCGAGCTTCAACGTTTCCATCACCGTCTTCAAGATGTCTTCATCTCCATATTCGAATTACAACAATACAATAGAAAAACAAACCTCACCCTCTCATGTACATAAAATGAAAACATGGCACACATGCATCAAATTAAAACGACTAGTCTATGGCTCGACCCGGATCACCACATAATCACATAATACATGCTCACATCATGCTTTCATAAACATAAATTTACCTGTTTTAATTAAAGATAATCTAATTCAATTAGTGGACCAATTAATTATTTTTTAAAAACAAATTTTAGTAAATCCCATGGAAAATCACAATTCTCCATTATCCAAAAATTAATTCAATTTTCAAAACTCTAATATTATTCTATTCTAGGAATCAATTAATGTCATATATTAATTTTCCAAGAACTAAATAATAAATTCACATTTTGAAAAACAATGAAAAAGTCCACCTGACACGCTAAAAGCCAACGTGCTATGATAGCAAGTGCACTAGTCGTGTGTAGTAATAAGTGGACTAAAAGTCCGGATTGTCGAACCACGGAGACTTGAATTTTAGTTTATGATTTTAACGAAAAAAAGAACAAATATAATTAAAGTAAATTATAGGTAAAATGCATACAATAAGAACAAGATTACACAATTGATTTTACACAAAGTATAAAGGGAGACTAAGGCACATGCTAGGTTCAAATTGATCAATTATACTTATAAAGATTCTAGTTGAAGGATTACGCTTATATTGTTATGGTGAGAACTCCGAGGGTAGAGAATAATCGATGTCTCGCGTATAAACTCCTATGCTTAGATCGTGATTTCCCAAATATTCCTATCCGGAAATATAACCACTAAACATGCATTAACGTACTAGAGTTCACTCGATTTGAATCAAACAACTTCACCCAGGAATCTTTACCTATGTCTAGGGCAATTCCTCATTAGTTACGGGTCATGATGTGAATTTCTTGCACCCTAAGTCAATTTTCTCCCGAAATATTAACCTAGGCATAAGATTCTAACATATAGTGATCAAGTATATGCAAGATAGGCAAAAACACAAATTCACATCACATAACAATATAAGAACAACCTCAACAATCATCTATTATAAGCATATATCACAATTTGGCCTTACATGGCCCTAGTCTTATGAATTTAGTTCATAATGGATAATATGAAAAACATAAATGAATTTATACACATGTTCATAGACATAATTGAAATGAAAAGCTATAAAAACTTCCTCAAAAGTGAATAATGATGGATCTTGAAGTTGAGCCTTCAATCCCCAAGCTCTTTTCCTTCCTCTAGTTTTCCCCTCCAAGAGTGATGAAGAATGGTGATGAATGGTGGAGAAATCAGATTAGGGGCTGCCCCCCTCTCCTCTAATAATCTGAAATTGATAGTGAATGATGAAGAGTATGGGTTCCCCCTCCTTTTATAGCCAAAAATTCCACTAAAGTATGCATTAAGAATTCCCATTAAAGTTCCCCAATGAGAATTCCACCTAAGGTGATGCTTAAAGTTTGGCTTTTAAGATTCCAACCATCTAAAAAATGTTGAACTTTCGGCCATTAAGAATTCCACCAAGCATAACCATGTGAAAACTTCAACAAAACACATGCATGCTGCCATTTTCTTGCTTTCCAGCGCAGTCTTAGTATTTTCCTCATAAACTTCTCCACAGATCTCCAAATTGGATGATTCAAGTCCCCATGTTCAGATAAAACATAGATCTACAACTTTACAGAAGGACATTTTGTCCAATTCAGTTTCTAAGTATACCTAAATTACGTTTCAACATGGAGGTTGTTTCTGATTTGGCGCCCATAAAGTAAATCTACCAAGAAACACACTTATGACAACCCCTCAACACATGTGCTGAATTATGGCCAAAAGTGATTCTTACCCATCATATAATGCTGGAATTTAGGCTGAAAAAGGAGTAACATTCGGACTATCCATGCCTAGGCATGACTAGGAGGGCGCTGGGGCGTATCCTGGCACATGTACTTCTCTGTTCGGCGCAACAATCGTATTTCCTTCACAATTATCTCTATAGACCTCCGATTTGGATGTTTCAAGTTCCCATTTGAAGCTAAGACATTCATCTAAAACTTTGTAGAAGGAAACTTTGTCTAAGTCGGTCTCGAAATGTACGGAATTATCGCTCGAATGTGGTAGGAGATGCATAAACCGCCTAGGTGTTGAAAAACATGCTTAAACTTGTTTTGTACATCGTTTTCCTTCCCTTTTCTTCATGTATTCTCATTTATTACCTGTATTCACTTAACACACCTATTAAATGCAAATGTGACATGATTTAAACAATAAGTGAATCCAAATCATAAGAATTACGGTCTTAAAAACACGTAAAAACACTTCTTATCAACACCCCCAAACTTATCAATTGCTCGACCTCGAGCAATAAGAGCTATAAGGTAAGACCAACATCATTCAATGGGAGAAAACAAAACAACTAACTAACTCCCTTTCGTGGAATAAACGATTGCACTTAGCGGGTGCAACAAGCCTTTAAACCTTTGAGTTACCTCAAAGGACGAGTTATAGTCTCGTGAGGGTTTGCATAAGATATACCCACAAAATCTAGCAAATTTTCAATCCCAACCGAATCAACACATCTCAATATGATCAACAAGAATGAATGACATAAAATCAACCTTTTAAAGTTTACAAATATATATATATATATATACATATCAACTACTTTTGCTCATGTGACACCAATACTTGAAATGACTCCCTAGGGTATAGTGAAAAATAAATCTAGGGTATTATAGTCGAGAGGCATCCTTACCAAATTTTGGACATTAATCCCATATCTATCAACTTTTTATCAAACACAAGGCACAAGAATTATAGAAAATCTCATAGCCATTTAAATTTCATTATCTCAAATATTCAACATTCAATTCATATGGAATTTCCATTAAACTTCATTAAGGCTAGATCATGTGCAATGTTTTATTCCATTAGGCTTTCTATGACACCCATGTAACAAGTTTTAGACCAATGACTCCCAAACTAGATAGTTTTAGGGCATTAAGTGTAGAGACACTCTTAAGGATTTAATCACTTGAGTATCAAAGGCCACGAAATAAAACTAGATCTTTTAAACAATTCACTTCTTTTGGCTTGAGCATAGCTCAAATTAGCATAATAGTACAGTATATAGGCATGTAACTTTTCACCTCCGGTACGTATTAGCCTGACCACTTTTGGTCATACCAAAATTCAACCTTTTCAATTCATTGTTAGCATATAACATTACTACTCAACTTATAACCTTATGAGAAATCTAAGTTAATATTTCTGGGAATAATTCCTTAAGTGTCTCAAGATGGTTATCCTCTCAACTCCTCTACCTTCGATTTAAGTGCATTGTGAATCATCTAAAGAATCAATTCTAGTCTAAGGTCTCCACGAGCAATTTCAAAGATATATATATTCCATTAAATTCAGATTATTTCAAGAATTTATGTCATTTTTCCAAGTAAATCAATTTCAATGCATCAATTGGAAGGACTAAAAATTTTTCATGCTTGATTTTCTCAACAAAGAAGCATATAACATGATATCAAACAAACTTTCCCCAAATTCAAGTTAAAAATTAGGATTGCATTTTCAATATTCAAAATAGATACTCTTCTACCCCCAAACTTAAATCCAACATTGTCCCCAATGTTGTTACAACAGGCATACACAAAGATAAAAGAACACTTACAACCAAGGATATTGAAGAACATCCTTAAGCTTCCAATGCATCCTTACAAAGTTTCTCCTCCTCTCGAATAAAATAAGCATCTCTAAACATGGGGTCCAAATGTGCATCATATCTAACACTTCAACTTTTCAAACCATCAAGCATAAGAAAACATACATGCCAAAAGTGCATGCTTGAATACAACAAAAAGAAACAAACTAAACAAAACAAAAACGAAAGGAAAAAAAAAAACAAAACTTACAAACTTGGGTTGCCTCCCAAGAAGCGCTCTTTTAAAGTCATTAGCTTGACTTTACCGAGTTATTTTAAGGCAGTTTCCGAATGAATGCCTTGTTCATTCTCCAATTCACTCTCGGGTATCGCTTCAACTTATGGCCATTGGTAGTGAATGTTGGCCCATCATTTGTGCTACATACCATAGGTTGGGACCAAGCAATCATCCACTCCCGAATTTTTGTATGGTCCCTCAACACCTCAATTACTCTTTCTTCCCCGTGCGTTGGGTGATGGTGTGAACTTTCTTCACCCATCACTTTGACATATGTGGAGTCCATGATGTAGGGATGTAGAAGATGGTTGGTTCGTTTTTCCTGAAAGTGCTCAACACTAAAAGGATCAAAAGCATCAATGTGTAAATACAAATCAAAATCAAGTGGATGCTCAAAAACCTCATAGCTATCACAAATAACCATGTCATCTCCTACACTAAAGGACAACTTACCATCATCGGCATCAAATACCGATTCACTTGTGGTTAGGGGAGATGGTAAAGGAATGTCAACAACCTTAGAAAGGATAGGAGTCAAATGCTCATCATTGGAGGAATTTGCTTTCGAATTTTTCAACTTCCTTTCATTCAATGTCACGGTGTTGCATTCCTCCTTTTGATCTATCTCAGTGGTACCAAGCAATGTCCATGGTACTTTCTCAGATATGTCACTCGTTAGTTGCTTGAGTTGATGATTCATCTCCTTCATTTCCCGCAATGCGTCCTTCATCATAAGGCGGAGCTCTCCAATAGAGTTATCACGTTGTTCCTCCAGCATAGGAATTCTTTCTTGGTAATGTTGTGGAAAGAACCCTTGTGCATAACATGCTTCAACGACGCTTTGCAGCCATAATTGATTCTCTGGTAGTGTCATATCTGGGAAATTGCTATCCTTTGCAAATTGAATGATGTTTTGCAGCCATAATTGATTCTCCGGAAGGGTCATATCTGGAAAATTGCTAGCCATTGCGAGGTAATCGTGCGACAAAAAAAATAGACAAAAAAAAAATACATAAAACATGCAATAAAATCAAAAACTAAAATTAAACAAGTCCCCGGCAACGGAGCCAAAAACTTAACACGCTAAAAGCCAACGTGCTATGATAGCAAGTGCACTAGTCGTGTGTAGTAATAAGTGGACTAAAAGTCCGGATTGTCGAACCACGGAGACTTGAATTTTAGTTTATGATTTTAACGAAAAAAAGAACAAATATAATTAAAGTAAATTATAGGTAAAATGCATACAATAAGAACAAGATTACACAATTGATTTTACACAAAGTATAAAGGGAGACTAAGGCACATGCTAGGTTCAAATTGATCAATTATACTTATAAAGATTCTAGTTGAAGGATTACGCTTATATTGTTATGGTGAGAACTCCGAAGGTAGAGAATAACCGATGTCTCGCGTATAAACTCCTATGCTTAGATCGTGATTTCCCAAATATTCCTATCCGGAAATCTAACCACTAAACATGCATTAACGTACTAGAGTTCACTCGATTTGAATCGAACAACTTCACCCGGGAATCTTTACCTATGTCTAGGGCAATTCCTCATTAGTTACGGGTCATGATGTGAATTTCTTGCACCCTAAGTCAATTTTCTCCCGAAATATTAACCTAGGCATAAGATTCTAACATATAGTGATCAAGTATATGCAAGATAGGCAAAAACACAAATTCACATCACATAACAATATAAGAACAACCTCAACAATCATCTATTATAAGCATATATCACAATTTGGCCTTACATGGCCCTAGTCTTATGAATTTAGTTCATAATGGATAATATGAAAAACATAAATGAATTAATACACATGTTCATAGACATAATTGAAATGAAAAGCTATAAAAACTTCCTCAAAAGTGAATAATGATGGATCTTGAAGTTGAGCCTTCAATCCCCAAGCTCTTTTCCTTCCTCTAGTTTTCCCCTCCAAGAGTGATGAAGAATGGTGATGAATGGTGGAGAAATCAGATTAGGGGCTGCCCCCCTCTCCTCTAAGAATCTGAAATTGATAATGAATGATGAAGAGTATGGGTTCCCTCTCCTTTTATAGCCAAAAATTCCACTAAAGTATGCATTAAGAATTCCCATTAAAGTTCCCCAATGAGAATTCCACCTAAGGTGATGCTTAAAGTTTGGCTTTTAAGATTCCAACCATCTAAAAAATGTTGAACTTTCGGCCATTAAGAATTCCACCAACCATAACCATGTGAAAACTTCAACAAAACACATGCATGCTGCCATTTTCTTGCTTTCCAGCGCAGTCTTAGTATTTTCCTCATAAACTTCTCCATAGATCTCCAAATTGGATGATTCAAGTCCCCATGTTCAGATAAAACATAGATCTACAACTTTACAGAAGGACATTTTGTCCAATTCAGTCTCTAAGTATACCTAAATTATGTTTCAACATGGAGGTTGTTTCTGATTTGGCGCCCATAAAGTAAATCTACCAAGAAACACACTTATGACAACCCCTCAACACATGTGCTGAATTATGGCCAAAAGTGATTCTTACCCATCATATAATGCTGGAATTTAGGCTGAAAAAGGAGTAACATTCGGACTATCCATGCCTAGGCATGACTAGGAGGGCGCTGGGGCGTATCCTGGCACATGTACTTCTCTGTTCGGCGCAACAATCGTATTTCCTTCACAATTATCTCTATAGACCTCCGATTTGGATGTTTCAAATTCCCATTTGAAGCTAAGACATTCATCTAAAACTTTGTAGAAGGAAACTTTGTCTAAGTCGGTCTCGAAATGTACGGAATTATCGCTCGAATGTGGTAGGAGATGCATAAACCGCCTAGGTGTTGAAAAACATGCTTGAACTTGTTTTGTACATCGTTTTCCTTCCCTTTTCTTCATGTATTCTCATTTATTACCTGTATTCACTTAACACACCTATTAAATGCAAATGTGACATGATTTAAGCAATAAGTGAATCCAAATCATAAGAATTGCGGTCTTAAAAACACGTAAAAACACCTCTTATCACCACCTTTTCATATAATCTGAAAAATCCCAATTTCAAAAATTATTTATTTTATTCAATTTCCAAAATCCATAAAATACCAATTTTATCTCATACTTGGAATTCAAATAAAAACTTATATTCTTTGAAACTCCATGAAGAAGTCTACTTCTTCATTTAATCATAAAGGCCCCAAATTTTAAAAACTCGATTTCATTTTAATATCGAAAGTCAATAAAATACTAATTATATTTCGTCCTTTCAAGGTTTAAATGAAAATCCATACTTTGGAAAAATATGAAGAAATCCATTTCTTCAAAGAGAGGCCAATATACAAATTCAATTTCATTTTAACTTCGAAAGTGAATAAAATACCAATTTTATTTTGTCCTTTCAAAATATAAATAAAAGAATCATATTTTTGAAAATCCAATTTTATTTTGTCCTTCCAAAATTTAAATAAAGGCCCATTTTCAAAAACTCAATTGTATTTTAATCTGGAAAGTCAATAAAATGCTAATTTTATTTCGTCCTTTCAAAATATAAATAAAAGGCCATGTTTTTTAATAGTCCATTTTTTGGTCCAAGTCCAAAAATATATTCAATTGCTTTTTAAACCCAAAACATAAAATTACAAAATAATCCCAAAGGGACAAATTGCAATTTATCAAAATTTGGAAAAACCCTAGGGTTTTCCTACCCTAATAATACGGCGCCCCGTTCGATTCGCCGAGGGGCAGCAGCCGCGCTGCCCCGTGATTACGCCGTCGCGCATGATGACACTGTGTCCAACAACGCCGTCTGTGATGGCTACCGCGAACAGCTGCAGCTGTTCGCGATTCACGCTCGTTGCCCCTGTCTTTTGACAGCGACATCTTCGGTGGATCAGCGACGGCACATGAATGTTGTCGCGAGTTCAATAATTTTCCTCTACCGTCGAATTAAAACACGCATGAATATCCATGAATAAAAAACGCAGCCATATCCAAATTTACAAAACGCAATTTTAGATTTCAAAAAATACATTTTTCAGATCCAAATCAATTTTCAGATTTAAACGATTTTAATCGGTCCAAAAATAAAATCAGAAAATCCAATCTATTTTACATGCGATAAAACGAAATTTAAAGAACATAAAGTAAACACATACAAAGAATACGAGCCATGTCAAAACCTTGGCTCTGATACCACTGTTGGGATCGATACAACCCGCGAGGACACCGGCGCAGCAGAAGACATATAATTTTAAAAAATAAAGCGGCATCCCCGAAATTAGGGCTAGTTAGACATGGTACCATCGGATTCAAAACTATCCTAAAGATTAGTTTACTCGTGTTTACCTCTTGAAGACCAAAAATCAGCAACGTCTTTTTAAGTAACTCCCTACTACACCTCTCCGGATGGGTTTGCCCTAGCGCCCCAAGTACTGCGCTTCTAAGTTTATCCACACCTTAACTCGAACCCTCGATTATCTCCACTAGTGCTAGCAAGGAGAATATCGAATCTTGGCTTATGAAAATTAGGTAGTGATGTATTTTGGTGTTCTTCGTACTCAACACATGAGTTGGAAGAATATTGTGAAAGAGGTAGAAGAGTTGGGGAGAAAGTATTGAAACTTTAAACCTTGTTTTTATCTTAAAAATTCTTGAGAGAAACTTAAAATGAGTTGAATGATACCTTAAAAAATAAAACAACACACACACACACACATATATAGGAATACACGCCTAACACACACACACACACCTTAGTGTGTGTGTGTTCACACGTGTGATATATATATATATATATATATATATATATATGTTATTTTATTTAGTTTCCATTCTTTCTCAAACTCCCTTCCCTAATTAATTGGATATCTTTCCAACTAAAAAGATATTTCCATATATTTGATACATATCAAATATATCATATCTTATCAAATAAGATATTTCCATATCTTCAATATTTATCCTAATATATATTCATAAGATCTTTCCATATCAATTAGTTACCTAATTAATTAGAATAGATCTACCAAATATATTATAGGATAGATATATTAAATATATATATATATATATACATAGACTTAGTGAACAAGATAAAAAATCCTCCACCAAATCTATACATATACATACACGCCTATATGCATATATCTATATATATATTTATTTTCTCTTTTACATATTAATTAATTAGACCATTAATTAATTAACTAGTCTTTCCTAATTTAATAATCCAATATTAAATTATAAGACTTTTATTAATTAAGACCACTTAATTAATTTATTTCTTTTTCTCGATTAATTAATTCTAATTAATTAATCTCCCCATTAATTCACAAAGAATTAATTATCCAATAGGTACTACACTAAGTATGGTGTGTGACTCTCCTGGAGTGCACGTGCATATCAAAGCCGAGTGGGTAGCACCCTTTCCAATTACATCTTAAGTCTAAGGATTATCTCACACTACGAAAACCTAAGGACTCCAAGTTCGGAAGCACCAACGAGGAATCCTTGCGGGGCCGTTCAATTCCATAATCCAGTATGTATCTTCATACATGTATTGCCATACAAGGCATCGACGATGGAACGCGTCGACCTCTCGAAAGAGTTACATGCATGAACAAGTCTTGACTAGGCTAGTGATATCCCACATCTCACAGCCTATATGACTTGGAACAATATTTAGGATTATGGTCTTTGAGAGCATTCCATATGTTTTCCCTGACTGCCTCTCCTAACCATATGTAATCCATGGGATCTTTATCTATACTATCACTAGTTTTAACAATAAAGAAGCATTCTGTGACAGGTTTGATATAATATAAATAATAAGACTGACACAGTCTTAATGTTCAAGCCAACAGATGGCTTGCTGGGCACATAACACTTTCAATATATGTATAAATAATAATATATTAAATATTTATAATGATTATATTTAATTATATATATCTATATATATGTTAATATTAAATTAATAATAATAGTGTATATATATATATTAATTAAAAAATTGTTTTTATTTTTATTTTTCTGAGCTCCAACTCGAGCTCGGCTCAACTCAACCCGACCCAAGCTCGAGCTCGACCCCAGAAATTTAGCCAGGATCGGCTCGTGGGCAACCCTAGACTTGAATTACGGGAATAAGAGAGGCTAAAAGGTAAGTGTTAGAGAATTTCCCCTTGATCTATGATAACACACAAGTATAAAACATAAATTAATATTATGAAAATTGATAAGCTTGAGCTTTACGTGTTTTAGAGCCCGATATTCATCCGGTTTAGCATAGTTTATATGTGATTTATACCACTTAAGGCTTTGATTTGTGTGTTAGTTGAGTTCGGGGTGAAAATCATCACAATCAAGGAAAAGGAGTGAAAAATGTAAAAATTCAGTGAAACTGCACCTAATGTTCAGACGTGGCCAAAACTAAAGTTCGAACGTTGGCCAAAATCACTAATGCCACGTCATCAACGTTCGATTGTTGGGCTCTGTTGCGAAATTTTGGAAAGTTTTATACCTAGTCCAAGTGGGATTCTTTGAGGCCTTCATTATAAATACCTGACGGGTTCGAAAAATTATACATCGTTAGAGGGCAAAAAGGCGAGAAAGAGCACGGAGATAACGAGAAGACATCGAAGATCGTCATAGATCGTAACAGGGAGATTTTCTAGTTTTAGAGTTTATTTGTCTATAAATACTCTTTTATATTCTAGTTTTTTTCCATATGTCGGTTATGAGCTAAATTTGTAGACTAGGGCCATGTCAACTTGATTTTCGTATTAATTTAGTTATTGCTATGTGTTTTGATTTTGTGCTTAATTCTTACATATGCTCGATCACCATGTGTTTGCTAAATTGCCTAGCTTACTTGTTCGAAAGAAATTGAGTTGGGGTGCAAGGAAATCAAAACATAACTTGAAATTAAAAAATTGCCTAGAGATAGTATAGATTCCTAAGTGTAGTTAGCCAGACATTCGGGGGAAATTCTAATCTTGAATGCATGCTTGTTAGTTAGATTCTTGGATAGAATTATTTTGGGAACTGTTAATTAAGCATAAAATTATTATTTTCGATAGATCGGGCAGTAAGTACCTAAGGTATTTTCACCATAGCAATAATAGTCTATTAATACGAAGAACAACTTTTATGTGGATAAATAATTAATTCGGATGAGGCATGTGCCTTAGTTGCTTTCTCTTACATGGTTTTTATCAACTCGTTTAATCTCGTTTTTAGCTTATTCCATTAACTAAATCTTAATCTTTTAATTAATTTTTTTTTTAAATCCTTAAACTAAAACACAAGTTTCTGTGGGATCGACATTCCACACTTAATTTGTCCACTTTATTACTTGATACGACCAGCTTATTTGCTATACAAACACATCTGTTTTTTGTGTGTCAAACATCCTCACATATATTCACTGAGAATTAAATTACAATTGTCAAGAAGTCAAGCGACAATGTTCACATTGTCGCTAATTATGTGTATTATCCGAAAAACATTGTCGCTAATTATGTGTATTAACCGAAAAAAAACTTATTTTTGTCACAATAAAGACTATCACGAGTTCAACAATGATGGGCTCTGGCATTATCAGCAGCCTTTTCGGTTTAATAAGTTCATTTGGTGCCATAATGTGGTAAGCTTGAGTTTGGATGGAGCATTTGGCATAACACATGAATTTTCTTGAGGAACTATTTTGGTACCTTTTAAATTTTAAAAGGGTATATGCGACAATAAAAATTGTTCCAAGAGCATTTTGTATTTAGCTCTTAGCAAAAAAAAAAAAGATATGATATGATATGACAAGGATAGAGACTAATATTGTCTTTCCACATAGAGAGATGGGTAAACAAATACATGCTGCAAATAAATAAGGTTAGAGAGAGAAGAGTAATAAAATATAGGATGATTTATTAGGAAAGAGATTGATAAAGTGTGGTTGCATTTATACCATTGACCGAGGAGGGGCAGAACAGAAATAATGCTAAGTTTGCTCTGGCAAGAGGAGATGGGTTTTGGCATTATTAGCAGCCCTCTGTTTTGATTTCACAAATGCTTCGCTGTCTTCAATAAAATTAACATTAACTAATATTCCATTTATTTCAAAGCATCAAATTATATATAAAAAAAATAAAAAATGAATCACTTTAAATTTCAAAAATAAGATTGCAGCAAGAAACCCTAATGACGCGACGGCGGCTAATTCTCTAACTCCGGCAATGGCATCTGTTTCCTCGTCTTGTGGATTATTGGCCTTATCTTTGATTCATACGGCTCCTCAAGCTTAACCTCGTTACTCTGATTTTGATTCGATTACATCCAAGATTCTCGATTTTAGCAAGCAATTTGATGTTTCTGAGTTTCCTCAATTAGTGGGAAAAATTGAAGGCATTTCCCCCTAAAACTGCTATAATCCCCTTTGTTCCAGATCCTGAACACATAACAACGCTGATGATGGTGAAAATCGTCAGTCAATGAATAACACGTGATTGACCACGTGGGACGATGGAACTGATCCAATGCACGACAAACTAGATTGGAGGTTGATGAATGTATAGACTGAACTCACCTTTAACGAGCTGCCTACGTACCCTATGAATAGGAATCAAGTCTGTTCATAGTTCTTTTGTGGGGCTACACTCAATAGTCAATGAATTTTTACTGGGGGAGTAGATAATAATCTTTTCCAGCTTCTCTAAGGTATTTATATGGAGCTGATAGTGGATTATGGGCCATGGGCTCAATTTCAGCAGTAGCTCACTGGGCTTATAAGTATACCCATTACTTAGCCTCTTAGACTACTAAAGTGGCCTAGTTAATCTTATTGGGTCATCAGTCCTTTTGGGCTTGACTAATATATTACCTGCGGACTGGACCCACGAGTGGCGCCCCGGCCCGAGCCGGGTGCCTGCTAATTACCATAGTGTCCTTAGACATTTTTGGTGCACTTTATAATGCCCCCCACTCTCGGTTTTACCTAATGGTATATCCGGGAGTAGATATATGTGCGGCGTATGGCAAACTTCGTTGCCTCGGGGGGGGGGGGTCTAACGAGTCACCCTTTTGAACGGGAATATCTTAAGTATTATCTCGAGACAACATTGGTGTTGACTTAAGGCAGCACCCATGGCCACCGTGAGGTCTAGCGCCTCGGGATCGAGCACAGCGAGTTCGGATGCCTCGGAGTCGAGCACCTGGGGGTTGGATGCCTTGCCATGCCAATGTGTGCTAGGTACTGCGATTTGAGTATACGTTTCATATCTTAGGGGGGAGCTCTTAAGTTATGAACCTCTACCCCAATTGAATGATAACCTTAGAGGGGTTATCAAGTTAGCTGATGAGGCACTTTAGAAGAATTTTAGGTGGTGAGATGTACTTTAAGCAGACCTTTATTTGTGAGACGCGCCTCATAAAGAGGGGGAGCGCATGCCTGGCGAAAGAGTAGGCTTGCACCTTGCCCATAGGAAGCTTGTCGACTCGGAGGGGACTTAGAATTTTGAGGCTATCTAGAGATTCAGCATACCGGAGGGGACCGATAATTTTTTACCTCAATCCAAGAATTTTCACTCTGGAGGGGACTTGGAATCTATAGGCATGCCTTTTCCCTAAGGTGAGGGGGTAAGGGCTTTCGCCTCGAGGTATGGGGGCTACGTCTCATGCCTCAAGTTGAGGGGCAAAGGCCTTGGTTCCATGGTGAACAAGTAGTGTCCTTAGCCTCGAGATAAGGGGGCAAGGGCCTTGGCCTCGACGTGTGGTGACGAGGTCCCTTGCCTCACAGTAAGGGAACAAAGGTCTCTGCTCTTCATGGCGAGTGGGCTAGATCCTTTGCCTCGAAGTGAGGGAGCAAAGTCCTTGGCCTCTAAGTGTGGTGGTTGTTTTTTCCTCATTGTAGTGTTGAATTTATTTCCTATGACCTTTTGCGCTGGACCATATGTCGAAAATGCTTTTTGCTCACCCTATTGGGTAGGAGAGTCCTTTTCTTCCAGAGGGATTTTGGTAGCGAGAAGAAGTATCGCCCTTACCTGACCAGGAGGTCGCCTTACTGTTGTGGAGAGGGACCTCTTCTAGAACCTCACAACTGTGTGTCGTTGCGGCGTATAGACTTGGGGCTTTTTGCTGAGGTTTTTTGCCTCCGGGTAATTCCTCACCTAGATGTTGTGTGAGTTATCTCGTATAGACAGGTGATATGTAATGCCCTGGTCTAACCTCGTATGGCATATTCACCAATGAAAACATATGTTGGGCCGTTTTAGGCTTCAAGTAAGTCTTTACTTCTTTCTTCGTGGTTTCATGAGCTCTAGCAAGGTATATCCCATGACTTCATGAGCACTAGGTTAATTACTTAATTGAATTGTTGTGCCCCGTGGCTTCATGAGCGCTAGTGGGGTGTTTGTACCCCTTGGTTTCATGAGCACTAGTGGGGTGTTTTGTACCTCTTGGCTTCATGAGCTCTAGCGGGGTACTTAGTTATTTTTAACGCACCATTGGTGGGATTCAATGAATGCCCCCCACTCCTTAGTTTTTTCCTTTGTTGTAAAAAAAACTAGGAGTAGTTCTTGAGGGATTAGTTACTTATTTCTTTTGAATAAGAGCCATAGTTCGTGATTAGTAACCACATTTTTATTTTATTTTTTATAAGTGGAGGTGTGCATTACCTCCTATGTATTTATTTTTGTATAATCTCAATCTAGAACCTTAATGGGAAGGGGAAGATCATTTCTTAGATCCTCAATCCCTCTTGGTATTACTAGAAGGATTATCGGGTGGACTATCCTCGTTCGAGTCCTTGGTGGCTTGGGGAATTCTTTTTGTTCCACCCATATTGACCTCTATTGGGGGTTGCGAGTAATATGATAATGCCTCTATTGGAGACTTTTTTTAGCTCCAAGGGGTCATTTTGGTGTGTTTGTTTCCCAACTATGTGGTTGAAACGTTTAAGTATTTAAGATTTTTAAAAACATAACAATATAAAAAGGGTGCTACAAGCACTCAAGCATATGTTTGGCCAGTGGGCAATTAATGTCAAAACATATTAACAGTAGTAGTAAGACAATAGGTCTAACAGCCAAAATAAGCCAAGTAAAATACCTTTTGAGGTTGGATATGGCCCAAGTACGTGGTACCCACTCGCCACTAACGGTTATTTATTTGTAGTATGAGGTGAATTATCACCCTAGCTACATTGGTATGAGAGTGAGATGTCACCTTGGTTTATATTGGTATGATCTCGGTCCAAAGTCCATGTAGGAAGGGGGTAGTTTTTCAAAGATCGTACCCTCTCGGCAATGCTGGAAGGACCATAAAGTGGGCTAGTCTCGATCGAGCTCTTAAGGCTTCAGGGGACATTTATTGCTCCACCTATGTTAGCCTCGAAAAAGGGGCTATGAGTTTTATGAAGTAGCTTCGGTCGGAAGCAATGGTTCCGAGGAGCATTTGCTTTGGGCGTTGTTAAATCACTCGTGGTAATGTAATACACATTTATTGGATGTGATAGCATGTTGTCAAATGAAGATAACTTTCATCACATTATAATGAGAATAGGTGCTACTCAGCACTTAATAAATAAAGCATTCAACCATCTATGCAAAACGTAAAAGGGGGGTGCACATAGGCACCTCAAAACTTAAAGTAAACGTTAGGCGATGCTACTGGGCACCACTATCCAACACTTGGCTCGTGGACAACTTGAAATTGTCTAGTAGTAAATTAGGAAATAAGATAGTTTTTTAACTTGTTACCTGCTAAGGCCTCATGGGGCCTAATACTTTGTCAAGTTCGGGGAATGGTTCCCCGTGGGGATTCATCTCGCTCTCGGTATCCGAAGCCGGCACGCCCGTCGCTTTGGAGTCTTTTCCATCAGTGGCGGGTGATGTACTCACAAAATAGGAGTTGTTTTCTTGGGGTGGCATATCGTGGCATAGATCCTCTTCACAAGCATCTGACTGTTGGGAGTTTGACCAAGTGTGGACTGATTTGGTCTTGCCCCCCAAGTGAGTTTCCCACAGTGAGATTAAGTTAATGGCTATTTGTTTCCCCTTGTCACTGGGATCACTGCCTCCATGCTTTCTCTTAGGCTTCTTCAAGTCGTTAGCGTAGCATTCCCTCTCTAACTTCACATCTCCAACGACTTCGTTCGTTCCTATGGTGGTGGAAAATTTGACCTTCATATGGAAGATAGATATGATAACTTGAAAAAGGTTTAAGCTCGGCCTCCCCAATATAACATTATAAGTGGAGAGGGCTTTAACCACCAGGAACTCAACCAGTTTAGCAGAACGGGCAAACAATGCGCCCAGAGATATGGGGAGAGACACCTCCCCATATGCTTCCACAGTCTCTCCCGTGAATCCCGTGAGGGGGGTGTTGACTGCTTGGAGCTGAGCATTGTCCACTTGTAGTTGGGTGAAGGCACTATACAATATTATGTCTGCTGAACTCCCACTATCAACTAAAACCTTCTTCACCCAGAAGTTGGAGATGGTCGCCGATATTACTAAGGCATCGTTAACCAAGGGGATGCCATTTTCAAGGTCTTGCACTCTAAACTCTATGGTTGGACTCTTTGGCTCCACATGGTTAATTTGCCCCCCCCCCCCCCCCCCCCCCCCGTCACGTGGGGAGTTGATGGTGTGCAGCCCCGTTGCTGCCCTTAGTGAAGCCTTCCTCGAGTTCATCGAATCTCCTCCTGCTAGGCCTCCCAAGATCACCCCTATAATTCCATTCACTTGAGGGTTTTCCATCTATGAGCCGCCCTTGGGGGGTTGTTTTTGCCTCCATCTCTATCCCTCGATGTCAGGGTGTTTGAACGGTTGATCAGGATGGGGCAACTACTTCTTGCAGGTTACCTCTTTTAATTAGCTTCTCTATATCCACTTGTAGGTAATGGAAATTCTCGATCGTGTGGCCTTTGTCCAGATGAAATCGATAGTACTTCTTTGACTTAAGGCAGCTAGGGCTGTCCTTCATCTTCTTAGTCCATTGAACTATACCTTATTATTCAGCGATGGCCAGGACTTGCTCCCTTGCAAGTGTAAGGGAGGTATACTTAGCAAACCCCGAAGGAGGCATGTGCTTACGCTCCTTGGACTCCGGCATCTTGTCATCATCTCTGGCCTTCCTCTTGTTGCCACCACCTTCATTCTTGAATGGTCCAACGGTCTCTTCAATTCGTATATACTTTTCAGCTCTGGCCAACAACTCTTCCATGGTTGATGGGGGCTTCCCGACTATAGACTCCTTAAACCTACTATTGCGTAAGTTTTTCTACCTGATTCCTGAACAATTCATGGTTGACGTGCAGTACTTCAGACACCGCGTTGGAGAAACACTGTACGTATTCCCTCAATGATTCACCATTTTTTTGAACCATCATGAACAAGAAAGATGCCATCTTGGGGTACTTCTTGTTCATGGAGAAATAATTGAGGAAGCGCTTGGTCAGCTGCTCGAAGCCGGTAATGGTGCCCGCGGGCAGTTGGTTGAACCAACTAAAAGCCCTACCAGAGAGGGTGGTTCAAAAAATCTTATAGTAAGCCGCTTCACTGACGTCATACATGTCAGCCTTAGTGTTGAACTTGTCAAGGTTTTCTTGAGGGTCCCCAGCACCCTCGTATTCACTTAGATGGGGTATCCTAAGTCCTTGAGGTAAAGACTCTACCAAAATCGCTGGGCAGAAAGGACTTCTCTTAGGAGGTGCTACAGCCAATGGCACCAGCTGCTTATCCTCATATCTTCCATGGTCGTTTTAACTCTCATCACGGTGGGATGTATGCCTACGTCGGCCTTCGCAACTCAGTAAGGTTTCTTCGGGGGTCAAGGATGCTTGACCTCTACGTAGTGACCTTGGGGGTGTTGGCCTTCTGTCTCTTCCCCTTGGTGGCCTCTCAAGGGGTGAGACCACACTATTCTCTTCTCTTTCTCATGCTGCCCTATTCACCGGTGAGTTGGACCGCCTTGTTCTGATCCCATCGGGGGTCAAGGACTTTTGACCTCGGCGGGGGGATTGACTTGGCCCCACTCAATGAGGGCAACTCTTCTCTCGAGGCTCCTGATCCCTGCGTATGGATGGAGGGGTGGATCTTGCAGCCCCTTCTCGTGAGGTTGTGGAGCCTCTTGATAGCTTCTCACATGGGGGTCTTGCCCCTTATTGGCTGATAGAACAGGTGGTGCACGTGATGGATGTGCCTGGGCGTATTGCTGAACGCCTGAATCGCCCTTGCTGCTGCTCACACAAAGATATGTTGAACTAGAGCGAGCAGTGCCTCTTAGGTGATCTCGAACACCCTGGAAGCAGGGGGTGGAATCACCGTTGATGTTACGGGCGACACATTTTGCTCATTCATCAGGGGCAATATTTCAGGACCTCCGCCGTTAGCCAGACCGTTGGGGGGATTTTCTTCTCCCATTTGAATGTTAGGCCGATCTTCGGGCGTTGGGTTAGGAATTCATTGGGAGTAGCTGGCTGATGGTGGCTAGTGATCCTATCACTGATAGTACAAGCTTGTGACCTAGTTTGCATACTCAGTGGCTGGAGCGTTGTTCCCACAGATAGCGCTAAAACTGATGATGGTGAAAATCGTCAGTCAATGAATAACACATTATTAACCACATAGGATGATGGAACCGATCCAACGCACGACAAACTAAATTGGGGGTTGATGAATGTATAGACTGCACTATCCTTTAGTGAGTTGCCTACATACCCGATGAATAGGAATCACATCTGTTCATAGTTCTTTTGCGGGGTTACTCTCAATAGCCCGTGAATTTTTTTGGGGGAGTAGATAATAATCTTTTCTATCTCCTCTAAGGTATTTACATGGTGTTGATAGTAGGTTATGGGCCATGGGCTCAATTTCAGCAGTAGCCCGTTGGGCTTATATGTAAACCCATTACTTAGCCTCTTAGATTACTTAAGTAGCCTAGTTAATCTTATTGGGTCATCAGCTCTTTTGGGCTTGACTAATATATTACCCGCGGACTGGACCCACAGGTGGTGCCCCGGCCCGAGGTGGGTGCATGCTAATTACCATAATGCCCTTAGACATTTTTGGTGCACATCAAACGCATAGCTCCGGACATGATAACCTTTCACCACCGTTGACTTCTAGACTTGCGAACGTTGTCTCGTCGCTATTCTTATATAAGAAAAGATTTATAGGTGGACTTTTGCAGGAGGGGATGAGTGAGGCTATTGGAAAGCTAAGGTTTATGCATGACAATGAAAACCTTATTGTGCAGAATAGTTTGTCTAGTAAGAAAGGATCCCCTAGCTCATCATTTGATCTGAGAGTTCAATATCTGGGGCAGGATGATAATGCAGTAACAAGCCAACCAATTCAGGGCAATTTAAAAGCAGAAGATCAATCCGTTCTTGTTGGCAACATTAGGGTTGGACCGAATTCTAATAATTTTAAGACTTCATCATTCGTAAACTCTAAGCGTACTACACTTCATTATGTAGAGCCAAAAACCTTGAATGGTAAAACGTTCGTTCAACTGAAATGGTTAGGAGTAAATAGATGGAATAATACGTTAGTTTGTTGCTCATTGGAGTTCGTAACTATATTAAATCAATATGGAAAGGAACTATGGAAATCAAAGGGACGAGCACAGGATTCTTTTTCTTTAAATTTGATACAGTAGAGGCTATAAGAGAAGTGCTGGAAGGGGGTCCTTGGATATTTGAAGGATAGGCTTTATTTCTTCAGACTTGGAGGATGGGAATGACTTTGTAAAGAGAAATTTACAAAGAAGTCCCAGTTTGAATGAAACTTCGTAACATCCCAGCGGAAAACTGGACTATTGAGGGTTTAAGTACAATAGCTAGTGGAGTCATGGTTCGCCGGAACGCCGCGAAAGCAGCAGGAACGGGCGTTCTGAAACGAAACGGCCCCCAGCGTTCCAAAGTTCCATGTCATCTCATTTTTGTACTTGGAACGCAGTGGAACAGCCGAAAAACGGCGAGACGGGCTGGATAATGTTGGGACACGGCCGTTCCGGCGATTTTTCGGCGACGGAACGGTTGGAACGGGATAAGTAAGGTGGTCTTCGCGTGTGATTGAGGCTAAAAAAAGATAAGAACAAAGATATGGCCGTTGTTGGGAGGCTCTTCATGGCGGCGGCGGTGAAAGGGATTTGGGTGAGAGATGAGTAACCTCCGCGACAGTTGTCGAGACCGTTCCTGCAAACCATGAGGGGAGTGGCAAAACCACTTTATCCTGATGCTATCGTGTTAGCAATGGATCGAATTGACTATGTCAGAGTGTGCGTTTTAATGAATGTTACTCCGGAATTTAAAAAGGAATTCTATATGTTTCTTCCGGCGGAAGATGGAGTTATATATGGAACCTGTACGCATGGTCTTAAATATCATCTGAAACCTCGAAATTTCGGATTTTCGGGGGTCGCGAAGCGAAATCTCACCTTCGATCCAATTTTGCAGAATATCTATCGAAATTTCCCGATATTTTTGATATTTCCCGATATTTACCGATATTTCCCGAAATTTTGAATTTTTAATAAAATTACTTTGTTAAATATGAACCGAAATTTCCCGAAATATCTCGAAATTTCGGCCAAACTCAAAATATTTCAAAATTTAAAATAATGTGGTTTTAAATGATGATTTGTATTAAAATTGTGGTATTTTATTTTAATGAAGTTCCTTGGAGATTTGGTTAATACTTTACTCTCAAATCATATTTATTTTATATTTTTCGCCACAGATATTAATCATACTACTTGACAAAATTCACTATACATACATTATATATACAATATTATTTATGTAAAAGATGCATAATTATGATATTTAAAGTTACACAAAATTTTGTTGTAAATTTCCAAATATTTCTATAAATATCCATGATTTTTTTTAAATCGAAATCGAAATTTTGAATACCCCCGAAATTTCGTAAATTTACTACCCTGATATCGATACCGATACCGAAATTTAATACCTTGCAGTGTACGGTGGAGGTGGAGTATGAGTAAAAACCGAGTATTTGCGTTACATCTCAATTTTTTTGGTCATATTGAAAAAAACTGCCTGACCAAACACAAGGAAAATCGACCTTCTGTTAATGTCTATGTTCCGAAACAAAAATCTCCTATGGAACAATCATCGCAATCTGAAGATGGAGAATGGAGGACACAACGTCCAAAAAACAAGATAAACATTAATTTGAGTAGTAGAAGTCCAGTTACTGGGTTGGGGGAGCGTTCTAGTCCTCTTGATAAGATAGAGGATGCATCAGCTATTCCTTTATCAAATAAGTTTGCTGAATTGGTTAAGGATATTTTAGAAGAAGATCAAGAAAATACTAAGGGCCCTGTACAAGAAACAGCCCCTAAGGAGTTGATTAGATGATTCCAATAGCGTGTTGGAATGTACGTGATCTTAATAAGCTGGACCACCAGAAAGCGGCTTACGATCTAATATCTGAATTTAAGTTGAAGGTTTGTGGTTTTGTTGAGACACGAGTTGCTGTGGGAAATATTAATTCTGTGTGTCATAAAGTTTGCCAAACTTGGTCATGGTTTATTGAGTAAAGGGATGGGCCAGGAATGCGAATCTGGATTGGATGGGACCCCGTTTATGCATCTGTGGAAGTATTTTCTTATACTAATCATGTAGTTCATTGCAAGATTACCTCATTAGCCTCTAACTCTTATTTGTATGCTTCGTTTGTATATGGTCTTAATACAATGGAGGAACGTCGGGATTTATGCGATAATCTAATGCACTACTCGGGTTAGATGAGGCTTGGATGGCTCTAGGAGACTTTTATGTTACAATTGATGATAGTGAAATTTTGGGGGGACGAGAGGATGAAGTAGCTTGTCAAGATTTTCAAGTTTGTCTGACGGTGGCGGACCTTGTTACGGTGGCAATGCACGGTAATGCTCTGACGTGGTTTAATCAAAGACATAGTCCGAGTGGTATTTGGAGGCGTTTGGACAGAGTAGTGGCTAATTCTACGGGCCGTTCTATGCTGGACCGAGACCATTGGTCTCGGCCCAGCTCGGTCATTGGATCCCCAAGTAGGGGGAAGGGGGGTCATTTACCCCCCCCCCCCCCCCCCCTCCCCTCCCCCCTGATCCAACGGCCCAACATAGAATTTTCCCTAATTCAACTTGACAAATCAGATTTTGGAATAATACTTATCTCACTGCTAATCCTCGTACTTCGGATCATAGTTCCCTAATTCTTCCATTTGGGGAAAGTACTAATCCAACAAGTAATCTATTTAGGTTTGATAATTTTTTAATTGAAGATTCTAATTTTATTTCTGTTATTAAATCTATTTGGGACCATTATATAGTGGGTCTTCCTCTTTACTCAGTAATTTGCAAGTTCAAAACTCTTAAACCTCTCTTAAAAAATTGAGAAGATCGAAAGAAAATTTAACTTGTAATGTGGAGGTTGCTCGTAAGTTTCTTGATATAATCCAAACTATTTTAATAAATTTTTCCAGATAATGAGAATGTGCAAGGACTGGAGAAGTAGTGTCATTATTTATTTGCAAAAGCGGTATAGATGGAGCGAATTGCATTAAACCAACGAGCAAAGACAGCTTAGCTTAAGGATGGTGATCAATGCACATCCTACTTCTTCAAAAAGCTTGCCATGCGACGGGCTAAGGCTAAGATTTTTTGGGTGGAAAATGAGAGTGGAACGGAATTGACGGAGGCTGCTGAAATTTGGGATGAAATTGTATCCAACTACACTAATATTCTAGGAGTTTCGACCCGTATGCCTGATAATGTTCTACCGGGTTTCTCTCGGTTTGTAATTAATAAGCTGACGATTGAAGAAGAAAATTATATGGTTAGACCATTTGATTTGAATGAAATCAAGAGTACGCTATTTAGCTTTCCTGATGACAAAACATAGGGTCCTGATGGTTTTACGGCTGCTTTTTTTGAAAAAGGATGGGATGTAGTAGGCCCGGAGATAGGCCCGGCTATTTTGAATTTCTTTGCTAGAGGCAAACTAGACAAGTCGATTAATGCTATGGTTATTTCTCTTATTCCTAAGGTTGAATTACCGACTCGAGCTAACCATTTCCGACCAATTCCATGTTGTAATGTGCTATATAAGCTTATTTCTAAGATTCTAGAGAACCATCTTACACAATTTCTGAGTAAATTGGCAGATAAATCGCAAACGGCATTTATTCCGGGTAGGAAAATTGGTGATCAAGTACTCCTGACCCAAGAGCTTTTCAGTGGTTATCGACGAAAGAATTTACCGGAAAGGTGCACCTTTAAGGTGGACCTAATGAAAGCTTATGATACAATTGAATGAGACTTTCTTATCCGAGTTATGAAGTACAAATCTAACTTTTATGGATGACGAATAGTTATTTTATATAAATATCAAACTTTAAGTAAAAATTAACTAGAAAAACACTTTAAATTTCCGTTTTATGATTTTTGACTCTCTTCAAAGAGATGAAGAACATAGAAAATAATACACTTTTTTCACTCAATTATGAATCTAACTTTACAAATGATGAATTTTCTCCTATAATAGACCAATATGGCAGATTTTTCTCCTTTTTTGGTTAGGGGTGGGCGGTTTATTCCACCTTTGGGGGGATGAGGAATCATCTCCCCTCTTTGAGAGATATAAGTTAGGATTCGATACGATTTGATCCTTATCCACTTTTATCTCTTCTTTAGTTATCCCTTCTTTAGCCATGTCTTCCATTATTTCTTTCAGCTATTCTTCAACTTTCCTACGAGTCGCCCAGCTATCCCTCTTAGGTAGCTATTCAGTGCTCCCATTTCCTGGATTTCTTTCATGAACCTCCTTAGAATGTGTATTCATTTGGGCCTTCCTCCTATTTTTAGCCCACTGTTTAATAAAGCCCAATGTCATGTCGTAATAATTTACGGGCATATCACTTTCCATTTTTAGAAATTTTTTAATCAAAATTGCATTTGTTTGGCATATCCTAAAAATATCTCAAGAAAATGTTACAGTAGATAAAAAGACTCAAATTTTTTTGAAAAATTGGTTTGATTGACATTTCTCTCAGATTTTTACAGAAAAATTATTTTTTTACTATTTATGATTAAACCGTTCATTCAACAATTAAAAGTCCTTTATTCGTTAATATCTCAATATGGACATCAAAATAATCACATATTTTGATTCGAAATGAATAGAAGTGCGAAATAAGATTCACTTTGCTTATTTTTTGAATGTCTTATTCAATTAGTTTAATCTAGATATGTCTAAGTTTTCTTATAAAATAAAAACTCAACATTATCAATTTCTCAACAAAAAAAAAAATCTTACAAAAATAATATCGCATTACACCTAATGATTACACTTTTTTCTATAAAAAATAACCCAAAGAAACACACTTTTACCGCCATTAGTCTACTATCTAAAAAATACAACTTTTAGAAAATGATGCATAAGCAAAGCCTTGACGAGACTATAATTTATGTTTTTCTCATGTCTCTATGGCTTGAAACTTATTTATATTCACGGCGTTGAATGACGTTCCATAATCGGCATTTCATGTGCATGATCGTACTTCCAATATATATATAAAAAAAAACTAGAACAAACATACCATCCAATCAGAATCTTTACAATTTAAATTTTAAAATGACGTCTGAGGGCTTTCTTCAAACTCAACTTTTATTTGAGTTGAAATAAAAGTGAAGGGGGGACTAAATAAAAAAGTGAAAGTTGATCTGGGGATTTTTTCCCCAAAATTCTGTTTTGACGAGATCATGAGATGTATAAAGTGAATTCTGGTACAAAATATGAATTATTATTTTGGCACCAAAATGGTTGACTGGCCAAAACCCGTGACATTGGCAGTGGTTCTTTTCAATATTTTTTTCCTTTTAAAAGGTATATGCATAAATTTGAATTTTAGTGTCATATTTAATTTAATGGTTATTTATGAGACAAACAATCCAAATTTATAATAAGGGAAAATAGCTCTTATGGTCCCTCTTCTTTATGGTTTGTGTCACTTTGGTCCTCCATCTAATAAAAGTGGCACTTTGGTCCCTCTTCTAGGTAAATTGTGTCACTATGATCCTTCACTTACTTTTCTTTATTTTTAACTAACCCCATATTATCAATTCTTCTTAATTCAGCCTCTAAATAATCTTTATAACCAAAATAATCCCTATTTTCTGAAAATTTAGCAAAAGGAGTATTCCAGTTTATTAGACTCAACATGCTTCTGAAATAAAATTAACCTCACATAAATTTACACCTTCTTTTGACCGTCTTATCGCCGGGTATTCCAAGTCCTTGGTTTTACGGACTATTCCAACCACACAACCGCAGCTGATAGTTCGCAATCCTTGGCTCCTTCAGCGATACACAGCACAACCCAATTTCGTTTCCTACCTTTGGATGTAAAAGGTATAAATAGATATAAATATAATTTGGATTTTGGACAACAGGTTGGACAAAGCCTTCTTTTATTGATGAAATACACAATTAAAATTACATAATATTATTCTACTCCTATATTTGAGGAGAAAACCTTTTAGCCTCTCATGAGAGGACTACTATTGGAGAAATCTCCATACACTCGTGTATTGAAACTTATAAGAAAGATTACAATTTTTCTATGAATAATTGTATTATAAAAGAGTTGGAGAAGTTTTCTGATGATCTCCATCTGCTTTTGTCTTCTCTTCTTATAGACTGGGTTTCGGATTTCAAAGTCAGGTTCCAAAACCTCCTTAATTGTTTAGACGTCACTGCTTACGTCTAGCTTTAATAATGCGCGTGGGTCCCTGTGTTTGCCACTTTGTCAGCCACGCTTCTTTTTTCCAGATGTCCTCTTTAATCAATCACATGATTGATTCCGCAATTAGTGCGCCTGACTTTTCAGGCCCTTTTTCTTTTACATGATTTTACCCTAGTTTGTGAAAACCCCGGGGGTAAAACTTCTTTTTTCCTTTACCCTTTTCGGATTCGAGTTTCATCTTGGTAACTCGTATTTTTGTACCAAATAAGGGTTTCTCTTGAAACTCGCAACTTGAGTATTCCCGGTTGTGCCATTGATCAACATGCATCATGTTACACGCCTTCTTCCTGGTAGCTTCAGTTGCTGGTAACTTGTTTTCCCACATCAGCGTCCTTTTTTGTTCAAAGAACTTCTCTGCGAACTCAATACTTTTCCCTGTCATGGAATTTAACAGGAATGATCCATTCGTCGAATTTGAAAATATTTTGAATGGATACTTGACTTTGTCCATCTCTGTAAGACAGACCCACATTCTCCATGCTCTTATGGTGGAAATATCATCTTCGTTGATAGTACTAACCAGTGGAGCTTCACCTGTTGCAACCTTAACTCTATTGTAGGCTGCCATATCTGGTCTCTGTAGTTTGATGAAATGAAACACTGGATGAGACCCTTTTCCTGCAATTTCTGGTGCTGCCGAAATAAACTTCAGTTCCAGAATATCACCCCTTTTGAGGAGTGGGTTATTTTGCCATGAATCATACACGGCACTGGAAATCCAATCCGGAAGTTTGGAGATCTCCGGAAAACCTGGTGACATAGTATGGATTGGAGCTAATGCCCCAAAATCATACCATTCTCGGACTTCTTCGTGTTTTGACCCCTCGAGCATCCAAATCCTAGGATATTTCCCTGATATTTCTACCAAGGATTTATTAGGATTTATTCCTTGTATTGGGATTAATTTTTTCCAAGAACGCTGATAACCCTGCCAATGTAAATTAATTAGGTTAGTATTAACCTTAGAAGTACCTGCTTGTGGCCTAAGATTAATCTCTCCCTCTTTGACCCCAGCGGTGGTGGGTTGACTTGAAGCAATCGGAGGTTGCCCTTCCAATTGTTCAATTGTTTCTGTTTTCTCAGAGTCTAAAAATGGACTTGTGCAAGTGGTATTTGAATCCACCGCTCCGGGTATAGAGCCTCGTTCTCTAAACACAGGTGTAGAGTCCTGCTCTCTCAATTCTCGAGTCATCACTAAAGATGATGCCTTTTGAATTGGACCTTGCAATGTATTCCATAACATAGTCATGGCATACGTAGCTCCCTTGATTGTTTCCTGGACTGTGTCCAGATCAACTCGTTGAACTTGTCCGGCTACTTCAGCATTTGGTGAGAGCTTTCCAAATTGCACATTAAGCTCCTCAAGGTTTTCCCTGAGATGCCTATATCTCTTGATGATGGAATTAGCCTCAGACGCTTCCATCTCTTGTAAGGAAATCTGCAAGAATATTCTCAGGAGATTTTACAATAATAATGTCAAAACAATAATATTGACATTCAGCTTGCCATCTGAGAATACGTGCCTTTTCTATTTTTGATTCACGTTTATTTTTTAAAAAAGCTTTGACATTCGTATTATCAGCTTTTAAAGTAAATTCTTTGGCTAATCGAAATAATGGCCATTTTTTAAATGCCTTCCAAACAGCAAAGAATTATTTCTCGTTTATATGCCAAACTCTGGCTTGTTGTTCAGTGAACAATCCTCCTATATATCTACAAGGTTCTTCCCCTGTAGTTGTTCGTTTCATGAGCACTGCTGTCCATCTATAGTCATTGGCATCTATATAGACTACCAAATCATCATTGTCTTGTGGTATTGTGAGTTTAGGCAAGTTATTGCAAACTTGTTTCAACTCATGAATTCTTTGGGTGTGAATTTCATCCCACTTCCATTTCATGCTTTCCGTTTCTTTTAAAAGAGGTCGAAAATCTTTCCTGTATCTTGCCAGATCTTTAATGAAGATGCCTGCAAAGTTGACAACTCCCAACAAGCTTTGAAGCTATTTTTTATCTTTCAGAACATCAGGAAAATTGCGTATTTTTTCCACAATATGTTCCTAGAGTTCAATAGGTAGACGTTCTAACCTATGTCTGTAATCTTGAACTGTCTTTTGAATTTCTCTAAGATCTTTAGAAAGCTTAGAGGTATCTGGTTCAATTTCTTTCCAATTCATAATGTCAAAGTAAGGAAAGATTTACCTGTATTTGGTTTCCCTGGCCATTTGCCTTGGATCTCTGCTAGTTGAACATTACTCGCAAGATTTCCAATATGCTTGTCCTGAAGAGCTATCTTCCTTTGATAGTATCTTAGCTCCTCTTGTAGATCGATTTCTGCCAAAGGTCTTTTACTCCTGGCTATCGCTTCTCGGATCATGGTTCCACTCCTTAATGCTTTTTGAAGCAGAATATCAATCCTTTTCTCTCGCTGTTTTTCCAGAATCTGGAAATACTCTTGGTTTTCTTCATAAATTGAACTATTGTTCGGTTCCATTCTTGTTTTAATTCTCCTCCATAAGGATTAGACTTAATCTTATGTCAATTTATTTAAGTATTTCATCGATAACCTGAGGCTCTGATACCATTTTCGTCCGAACCTCTTTTTCTCCATATGAGAGCCGGTACAATACCTCGGAGGAGACACCCAAAATAGCACCTATCAGTTTGCAACCTGGCCCAGTCGGGTTTGTCCCGTGGCGCAATCAGGCATCCCCTATGGAGAGTCGTGCTTCGTGTCAGATCACACGATAGAGGCTCGGGGCTTTTCGATATTGCTCTGATACCAATTTTCAGCAGGATCCTTCTTTTGCTTAAATTGGGGCATTTCAGGATTATTTTTCTTTTATGAGACTATATTTGAAAGTAATTAAAAGTTTGAGGACTTGTTTGAAATAATATTTTTCATTAAAATCTTAAAAGGACTAAAATGACACAGAAATAAGGACATGAGGGACTTAAGTGACCAAATTATGACATGAGGGACTTAAGTGTCACAAACTGAAAAGATGGGGGACTATAAAGGTTATTATCCCTTATAATAATGTGGGTCCCTTTCAGTGTCAAAACCGCATTATGTTAACTACTCCATTCCTTTAGGCCTTGTTTGGTAAGACATGAGAATATTTTGGAATTTACATATAGGGATAATTGCAGACACCCCCATCACATATGGGGTCATTGCACTTCACCCCCTCACTTATTGAAATGTGCACTTTACCCCTTCACTTATTGAAATGTGCACTTTACCCCCTCACTTATCATAAAATGTGCACTTACCCCCTTCGGGCAGTTTGGGCAAAAAAATACAAAGGAAAATTCAAATCCGGGCAGCAACGGACGAAAAATTCCTTTGTTGACCCCCATATGTGAGGGGGGTGTCTGCAATTATCCCTTATATATATATGGAAAATTGCATCAACCTCCCCTAAATTATGATCATTTGACATCCACACCCCTTCATGTGTTGGTATATTGGCATGAACCTCCCCTTTCCAACTTTTTCACTAAATTTACTGATAAAAGACTAAAAAGCCCTTCAAATTTGGGCATATAAACTATTAAATTAAATATTTAATTGGAATATGGAAAAATACCACTAAATTACATAGTTAATAAAAAACAAATAATAAAGTAATCTTAAATTAAAAAGTTTCTAGACATATGGAGCTAAAATTTCTAAACTTTAAATTAATAAAAAAAAAACTAATTTAATCATGAATCATTTTATGATCCCAAAAGATATTACACTGAAATATTAATTTGAACTCTCTTAATTCAACTAATGCGAAATTTCATGAATTACTATTCTGACTATGCTACTTTAACTTGTTACACTATTTATCTTATTTTTATAAATGGCCAACTTCAATAGAAAAAAAAAAAAGGTAGTACTTCTTTTTGTATTTTCATATTGTATTTAGGATAAATTCACATTACGTTTAAGAATTTATGGTGATAATATGGGTGTTCCTTATTTTTCAATTAAGATAAGCTTCAAGAAAGAAAGAACAAATATTATATTGTGCTAATTTTAAGTTTTGAACTTTTTTTGTAATATTATTTTTTTCAATAGAATATACTACTTCTAAATTAGCACACTTTCAGAAGTTGTTGTTGGATTTTCTTATAAAAAACATATTTGAATAAATAAAATTTTATGTATATAAAGATTTTCAAGTTCTTACTTTTGTACTTATGTTTTTTTTTTTTTTGTGTAAAATAAGAAAATTAGAAGTATTCGGGTTATGAAAAATATTTTAATTATATTGACATACTTGAGAAATAATATTTATAGATCACATGAATTCACGGTTAATCAAGAGGATATTCTTTTAAGAGTTTAGAATTATATTTGTAGAATTTCAAATTGTGGATCACATTATCTAGTTTTTAATTATTATGTCATTTGAAGATATCTTGATAATTTTTCATTCTGTATCACATTAATAATTTTAAATGAAAGTTAACTATTTTAATTCAAAAGTGAAGGGTATTTTAGTCTTTAACTATAAAATATAATGAAAAAAGTGAAGGAGGGGAGGTTCATGCCAATTTTTCAAATGTGAGGGGTGTGGATGTCAAATGCTCATAGTTCAGGGGAGGTCGATGCAATTATCCTTATATATATATATATATATATATATATATAGGGTCAAGATCTAATACATACCCTCTCTTAGATAAGACCTAAGACCCAATCTAGTCCATTGGATCAATTAAATCCAACAGTCCAAATATAAAGCAAAAACAAGAGGCAAAATTGGAAAATTAATGAATTAGGGGTATAATAGACAAAATGGCAAAATTACACAGCATCCATTTACCAAAAATAATTGCACATGATCTCCTAAAATCTCTCAAAACTGATACCCAAGAAAATCTCGCTTCAATCTCACAAATCTCAGCCCAAGATTAACGGAATCAGTTTATATAATCGTATTAATCTCAAATTTCGGTCGATTATCACCAAAAAATTTCTGAAATTCTGAAATTTCTGTAAAATCGAGATTGAAAAAACCAAAATCTAAATATTGAACTTCTGAAATTTGCGTGAGGCGCTGCTCGAAGACGACCGGAAATTAGCTGGGGAAGATGATCGGAAAATAGTCATGAGTATGACAGATTTTCATGAACTGAAAATTCGATCGCGAAATATCAATTTCCTCCTACTTTATATTTGTGTATTAGCTATTGTATAATGTATTAATTAGCTATTGTATAATGTTTATTAGCTATTGTATTCACTATATAATGAGTTATATGATTCTGTATATTGGCTTATATTTTACTGTATATTGCGTTATAATATACTGTATAATGGTTTATAAGATTGTAATTGTATGATGTATAAACACATACTGTATAATGGGTTGTATGATATTGTATAATATGTTATAACATACTGTATAATAGTTTGAAAATCACTAATTATATATCATTAATCGCACACTGTATATCACCGTTGTATTTTCTGTATAATGGTTTATAAGCTACTGTATAATGGTTTGTAACCTACTGTATAATAGTTTAAAAATCACTAATTGTGGTGTCACTAAAATACCGCACTATATATCACCACTCATGTACTATATTTTGCTTTAAAAAATAATAAAAAATTATATATTTTAAATTTCCGAAAGACAAAAACTGTTTTTGGAATTTGGCCCCAAGCTCTACTTCAATCTCGAAGGAAACGTCGTTTTAAAAACAACTCAGATACTTATCATAAGTATACTGAGCACCACCCTCTCGGGCCCAAATTCCATCGTTTTAATAGGTTTTTTCGCGTTTTTATGTTTTCAGTCGGATTCTTATTTTCATTTTTATTTATTTCCATTATTCCAAACTTTACCTTGTTTGTATTTACTGTATATTTATTAACTATTGTATAATGGATTAATTAGCTATTGTATTCACTGTATAATGACTTTTATAATACTGTATATTAATTAATATGATACTGTATACTGTGCTATAAGATACCGTATAATGGTTTATAAGATTGTAACTGTATAGTTATAAACACACACTGTATAATGGTTTACATACTATTGTATAATGGTTTACATACTACTGTATAATGATTATAAACACACATTGTATAATGATTTACAAACTACTGTATAATGGTTTACATACTACTGTATAATGGTTTATAAGCTATTGTATGATGTTTTAAAAATCACTAATTGTGTTTGTCACTAATACCACACTGTATAAGATGTTGTATAATGGTTTATATGATATGTAATTGTTATATACAAGTCTTAAAAACTAACAAAATGCAATTTTGAAGCCCTAAACGATCTCAGATGGCTAAAATCACGAGACCGCACTGCAAAGCTGTGCGTCTTGTTCAACACGCCGTTTCGCTATAACTGTGCGATTTTCGTATCATTCCGACATTGTGAATTTTTTTTCCCATGTTTTCGCTTACATCATTGTTATTTGCTTTGATTTTTGAATTTTGAAGAATCTGTTTTTGTGAATTCTGTTTTTGAAGAATTTGTTTGTGAATTAAACTGACTTTCTTTGCATGTAATACCACACTGTATAATCGCGTTATATGGATTGTATAATGAAATATAATAAACTGTATATTGATGATTAATGTATTGTATAATATGCAAAAAAAATACAGAATTCAAAATTTATGATTCGAAAGAAAAAACGAATTTGGAAGCAGAATTGATGAATGATGAAGAAATTTCAAATTCTGGTAATGAAATTGATAATTTCTGTAAATAGATCGAATTATAATTAGAAATAAAAATAAATTGGGAAGCAAAATCAGTTATGAAGAAAAATCAGGAATCTGTTATGGTAAGATTTAGTTTGTTACGATTTACTACCTAAAATGCCCCTCCCATCATTAAAACAATTTAAATGATCTGAAAAATAAGATAAACCCACACCTTGGGATCAAATTGAATCAAAGGCCTAGATTGGGTCTTAGATCTTACCAAATGTCAAGGTATGTAATTTGAGCCATACCCTATATATATATATATATATATATATATATATATGATTTAACAAAGTTTGTTGGGTAATTTGGACTTATTCTAAGATAATTGGGATTGGCTACACTTGAGTTGAATCAAGTTGCCTACGTGCCAATTCAAATATGATCAAGTCAATGCGTAGTTCAATTTAATAAATTGATTTTAACCTAGTAATAACTTCTGCTTCAATAATAATACGAGGTGAATAATTAGAGTTAAAAACAAGGTAAATCTAGAAGATTAATTATGCAATAAATGCATGTTCCTTGATAAATGTGTCATTGGGATATTTATAGTGGGAACTAGGGGTGTACGCGGTGCGGGTTGGGCGGGTTTTGTAGTGTGATATTCACTTTTTTACTTAAGTTGTTTATCAAGTGTGAAATTACATGTGCATTATTTAAAAATTTCATATTATACTTACTATACTTCCTTCGATGATTATATTTGATAAATTGTGCACAGTAATATATAATTGAAGTACGTAAAATATGACTTAAAAATATTATCACAAAATAACTCCAACTTGTACTATAATAAACGAAAACACTTGATTCAAAATGTTTTGGTAATATATAGAACTCTAAACTCATAGTTTGTTGTTCTCTAAAGTCAAAGTGCTAAAATATCAAACTAATTCATGTCTATAAAATTACAAGCCTTTCAAGCAAAATTTACTTTATTGTAAATTTGTAGTATTAAATTATTAATTATGAGATATTAAAAGTATAATCTAACAACATACATTTTAATTCTTTATGTTAAGACCTATGAAATTTATTCTATCACCGCCACAAAACTATCATGTTCTCTAATTTCTAAAAACTAAGAAAACTTAATTTGTTGTCAAATTTTTCCAAAATTACCATGACACTTCACTCAAAAACATTATGTTTTGAAAAGAACAAACTTAATCTCGTAGCGGCACAATCAATTTCATGATAAGTAGAATATTTATGAAAATTTTGTTGGATAATTAGAAGGATGACATAAACTATGTATGAAATTTAACATATGCGTATAATTCAATATTTATTTATTAGTTTCTATCTACCAATAAGTTTTTTTCTATCTGCAATATCATCGTGTTTTCTCAAAAATAATTTAATTTTTATTTTTAAGTTTTAAAGTCAAAAGATAATTTATCACATATTCAATAAATGCATACTTACAATAATAAAGTATAAATATATTTGAGTATATGAGAAGTCATATATCATTTGTGAAATGAGGGGGAAAATTGCAATTTTGGTCCCATAACTTAGCCCATGTGTGCTTTTGGTCCCAATATTTTTGACTTTAGCATTATACGTCCCATAACTCCAAAAAATGTGCGTTTTTGGTCCCAAGGTACGATTACGTCATGTATTTGTACGGAATTGACATGTGCGGCTCACGTGGGATCACCAAAAATGTGTGTTTTTGTTCCCATAACTTCAAAAAACGTGAGCTGCACATGCCAGTTCCGCCAAATACATGATGTAATCGTATCTTGGGACCAAAAATGCACATTTTTTGGAGTTATGGGACGTATAATGCTAAAGTCAAAAATATTGGGACCAAAAGCACACATGGGCTAAGTTATGGGACCAAAATTGAATCTTTCCCTGAAATGAGGGGTTTAAATGGGGTTCATTATTAATATTATATATATATATATATATATTGCAGGCGGTTGGTGCGATTTTAGTGGTCCATAAAAAACTATAACCAAACTCGACTGCAAAAATGAAATTTTTTAGAACTTAACCCAAGATCAACCCATCAAATCGCCACCCCGCCATTTGCTGTGCGATTTGGGTGTAATAAGTCAAATCGTAAAAATCTTATTTATTGTTATAATTGAATTCCAAATGATGTTTGAAGGATGAAATGAACATAATTTTAAAATCTTAAGAATATTTTGATACCCAAGTAAAACTTAAGGGTTGAAAAATGAATTTTTCTAATAACTAATAAGAGCAAAGTACTAAATGCCCTTTCTTTGTTAAAAATCAAAATCAAAATATGGTTAGAAGGATGACATTGAAAAATTTCAAAACTTGAGGGATGGTTTTGCCACTACTCAAAAACCTCAGGGATGAAAATGAATTTTTCCCCAAGATCATTGATGAGACAATCATTCCTATATTTCTTTTTTAGCGAAACAATTATGTTATTACATCAGAATATTAAGTAACATCAATAAAAATGATCGGTCTACTACTACGATGCACGGATACTCCTAAAATCGACCTCGTGCAGTATCGTATCCGTATCGTACCGGTATGCGGCACGGATACTCTCGGATACCATATCCAAGCCATTTTTGAAGTGTCCAAAAATAAAAAGAAAAGAAAAAAATTTGGATACTGTATCCGACACAAAATTTGAATTATCCGATACATTTTGGATACCAAATAGAATATTTGTTTAATATTATATAATACTTTTTGGATTAAAATAGGAAAATAGATAATATTTTCGGTATTTTGTTAAAAATTAAAACATAAAAATTAAATATATGACAAAGAAATTTACAGAACTAGATAAAATTTTAATTATATCAATGAATTTATCGAATTAAATTTATTTTTATATTTTATACATGCATATATATAGCCGTATCCTCGCCGCGTCGTATCCTAAAATTTTGAAAAAATCGTATCGCTGTACCCGTATCATGTCGCTGTATCCGTACCCGTGCAACCTAGGTCTACTATTACAAACCATTAACAAGCCAACAATTATGTTAGTAAACAATCATTCAAATATTTGTTGAGAGTCAGAATATATGTTTTCATGGTCGTATGTAAAAGTGTTCAAGATGTAATTTCAAATTTTTTCAACTAATCTTAAACTAAATTGGCATGTGTGATTTTAACTAACAATTAGAAAATAAGTCAAATAAAACCAAAAAGATATATTACTATTAGAGTATTAGCAACAGATAATGAAATTTGTTGAAAAATCAACCACACCCTACAATTGAGTTTCAAAATTGGTACATTATTTGGAAATACCAAAAGGAAAATTAACACCAAAAGGTCGGAAAGAAAAGGGCAGAAGGGTGAACAGACATGGTTGTAGACTAACAACGTTGGGCAAAATTGAAGCCCCAAGATATTAGAGTGTGGACTTTTCTCTACTTTTATAGTAGTTGTTAATTGATTGAAATTGTTGTTAATTTGTTGTAGTATCGTAATTTGATGTTTATGATATGTATCATTATCATATAATCAATTTCTTAAAAAAAAAAAAAAGTTCAGTGCTTGGAGCAATTAAAATTCACCATAAACTTGGTGAATTGTCTATTGTTAATCCTGTAAGCTTCTACTTAGCATTTGATTTTATTTTTTCTCAATACAACATTTTAAACAATATAATGAGAAACACTGCAAAAGTCATAAACGTAAGCCAAAAAAAAAAAAAACTTGTAATACTAGATAAGATATATATAACATAATTTGAAGCCACATATAATTTAAAAGTTAGGATGAGAGTTCTTTCTTGACATTAGAAGACAACTAAATTATAATCAATTTACAAAAGTTTATGTATAATATTAAGTTTAAATTTTGATAATAAGTGGTGGTGCAATTTGCCAGTTGGGTCTCTAAATCAGAATCAAACGATTTATGCAATGTTAAATTAACATGAAGTTCTATATCGCGATTTCTATATTGAAATGACAAGAATATTCCATATTTATGATCAACCTTAAATAATATGATAAATTCAGTATGAACATGATCTAGGTTGGAATTTAACCCTACCCTTACTCAGTCAGGACGACCTCGTAAGACGAACTAAATACAATCAAATAAAGATTATAGACTGCACTCGAAATATTGAGCTGCCTACGTACCACTCAGGGATCAAGTCTAACGTAGTTCCAATTAATGATATAGTTTATCTATTGTATATCTAATCCATATACGATTTACCCAAATTATATATAATGAGATCGTACTGTTAAGTTTTAGTCTGAATAACGAATCTATGACCAAGCTTACGAGTGTATTAAATGCTTAGATTCCAATCCCCTTCTTCTCCATAAATGCAGGTAATTATAGTGTTCAGTTGTTGGGCGAATAATGTTCTGCTAGCTGGAGCTCTCAGCAGGATGATGTCACGTGTCCTCGAGGAGCGGTCAGGATTTGAGCCTTGTCGGGTCGGGTCATGGGTCTACCCGACCCGAATTAAAGAAACATGTGGATCTTGTAGTGTTTTGCAATTCCGTGACTCGATGTTTTGCAATTCCGAGACTCGATAGGGTCATCTGGCATAAATATCAACATTTACGACCCAGTTACCTCGTTTGAACCATCAATTACTGGTGGCCAAATAGGACTAACGATCAAACGAGGTAGTGAAGTCTATGTTGGCCATTTTTTAGTATATCAGTACATAAACTTTTATTAAAATAATCACTAATTATTGGCAAACTTTTATTATGTAATTTAGATTATTTTTTAAATGAATCGATTACATAATACATATCATTAATATTAAATTACAATAGATTACAACAGACAACTATTACATATGCTCTCAGTGAGAGTGGAACCCAAAGACTTCCAACCTATAAAGCACGGACACTCCGAAAATTATCCTCGAGCGGTGTTTGACGCGTGTCGGACACAACATTCCTCTGACACACCTACTTTATGTGTCGGACACGGCTAATATGTGTCCATGGTTAAAAAATAAAAAAACAATTCGGACACCGTGTCGGACACGATCAAAAGCGTGTCCAACACGGTGATGACATGGTTGACAGTTTTTCTAAAAGATTTAATGTGTGGGGTTCCAATTATAAATAGAAAAACTTCAAAAATCCTAATTCTAATTTTTGAGCATTTGATACTTTGATTGTATTTGTAATTGATTTGTAATTTGTGGTTGTTTATATTTTTGTTTTGCATTCGTTATTGACTTATTTGAAAAGTAGTTGAATTTTTTCAAACATATAGAAGACTTACAAAGAAGTAAGGAAAATACAAATTTAACAATAAACAAGTAAACAACATTTTCATAGTTTATTTTTCTAACAAATTATATTAAAGTTAAAATCAATATCTAATATATGTTATATATATATATATATATATTTGACATTTGTATCGGAGCCGTGACGTATCTTAATTTTTCGAAAAATGCCGTGCCCCGTGTCCGTATCGTATTGTATTCGTGTCGCTGTATTAGTGTCCGTGCATCATAGCTTCCAACATTTTGGGCATCAACACATAAATTAGTTAAATCCAAATTCGGAATTTAATAGGATGGATTTTCTTACCAAATATGCATAGTTTGGGCTTAGCACAAAGATGTTTGGTTGAACCAAACGCGTGACAATTGACAGAGCCAAGTCAATTTTAAAATATTGTGGTCCCTTTCAGTGGGGAAAGCGTGTTATAGTGTTACTGGTAGACTTGTAGGCTTTATTTGGTACGAGATAAGAATTGGGGAACACAATATAGTACTATTTGGTAGTATATATGATTAAAATATCTAAAACAATACTAAAATACTTTTAAAATAAATTCATGAAAGTATTTTTTTCTCAAGTCAATAAATTCGCTGGACTAATTTTTTCTTTTAGAAAAAAAAAATTCAATAATTGTTCTTTTCTTCTTGACTATGCGACCCTTAAACTCATCACAGTAAAAAAAAAAACTTAGGTTGCGTATGGTTATGTTTTCAGAATAGTATTTTCATTTTTTGGATCACCAAAAAATGAAAAATGCACATTTCAAGGTAAATTCTACAAAATATACTCAAATTTTAAATTTTACTACATATTCCCCTATTATAACCTATTCTACAAATTCTACAGAAAATACATCATCGCTATTTATGGTTTATAATTTTCAAATTGATATTTTTAGGATTTCTCCACTTTCTTATAACCTTTGGGTATATTATAAAAAATAAAGCGAACTATCTAAAGTTATAACATCAGCATCTCACTAAGTGACAGTTTTTTTAAAAAAAGACATCTTATTCATCCCCATCTCACTTTGGATCAATTTATATGGAAAACATTTTATTCAAGCTAGATTCATACAAGTTCAAAACTATTTATATACTTCTTACTTTATTGTTGAAAAAACAAATTGTTGATTCAAGAACAAACAAATTACTGAGGCTGTGTTTGACCATTTTTCAAGTTCATTCTTATGATTTTATCTTGAAAATGTGAATTATCGATATTCGTCTGAAAATGTTGAATTTTGTGGTATGTTAGATTGTATTTTCAAAAAATAGTTGAGGGTAGTGTTGATGTGATAAATATGATATTTTATTAAGATTTGAAGTATGAAGTGATTAAATTAGTTATAAATTAAGAGAAAGAATAAGTTTAATAGGGATGATAAATTAATTAATTATGAGAGATAGTTTAATATGATTGAAAAGTGTGATGATAAGTGTTTGTGTAGAAAAATGTATAATAGAAAATGAGAATAAGTATGTTTTGGAAAAAATGAGTTTAAGTGTGGATTTTCATTTTCTGGTGATCCAAAAAATAAAAATTCACCTAAAAGTTTTTGGAGAATTTTCTGCCTAATAAAGCATTTGTTTTGCTTTTTTTTCTTTGATATTTTTTTATAATTTATATTTATCATCTATGTATGCAAGATTTGTATATATATATATATATATATATATATATATATATATTGATGTGCACTAAAAATGTTTAGTGGCATTATGGTAATTAATCTACCTCCGGCTCAGGTCGGGGCACCCGCGTGGATCAAATTCTCGGTTAATATAATAGTCAAGCCCATATGGCTGGCGGCCCATTATAAATATGACATGTTATGTTTAGGAGGGTATAAAAGTAATTAGGCTATTTTAATTTTAATATAAAATAGCCAAGTACTGGGTTTAATGAATGGTCTGATGGGCTAGCGCTAAGTTTTTAGCCCACGACCCATAGCCCACCATCAGTCCTATATATACCCCCAAAGGAGCAAATGAGAATCATTATCTACTCTCTTAGAAAAAATCGACTAGCTACTTGTGAGAGTAATTCCATCAAAGAACTACGAATTGACTTGATCTCATCGCTTCGGGTACATAGGCAGCTCACATAACAGCGAGTGCAGTCTATACATAATACAACCCCCAACCTAGTTTGTCGTGTGTTGGACCGAATTCCCTCCCCACGTGATATTATCTGACTGGCAAATTTTACCATCATCAGTTTTGCACCGTTTGTGGGAACAGCGCTCCGGCCACTGAGTATGCAAATTGGGTCCCAAGCACGCACCACAGGTAATAGGATGACTAGCAACAATCAGCCAGCAATGGGCGATGAAGTCCCGAACCCAATGCCTGAAAATGTGCCAAGCGTTCAAGTCGGTGGAGTAGGTCCTCCGAACGGGCAGGCTAACAGCGGGGGTCATGAAATCTCACCCCCGACGAATGAGCAGAACGTGCCTCCTGTAACACCAGCAGTGATTCCTGCCCTACAACTAGGGTGTTCGAGATCACTCAAGAGGCACTACTTGCTCTTGTTGAAGATACCTCAGTGAGGGCAGCAGCACGGGTGGTCCAGCAATATGCTCAGGCACACCTTTCACGCGCGACGCCAGTTCCATCAGCTATCAGGAAGCAAGGCCCCCACTTGAGAAACAATCAAGAGGCTCCTCCGCTTCAAGAGAAGGGGCCACAAGATCCCCCCCCCCCCCCCCCCCAGTCAGTTCGTAGAGGCCAGGAGCCTCGAGAGAAAATTCGTCCCATTAAGTGGAGCTTAGCCAATCTCCCCACTGAGGCCAAGGGTCTTCGACCCCCGGCGGGATTGGATCAAGGCGATCTAACTCTCCAGTGAATGGGGTAGCACGCGAAAAAGAAGAAAATAGCGTGGTCTCTCCTCATGAGAGGCCACCGCGGGGAAGAGATAAAAAGACCAACACCTCCCAGGTCTCCACGTAGAGGTTAAGCCTCATTGACCCCCAAAGAGACCTTGCCAAGGAGAAGACCGGCGTAGACATGCACCTTGCCATGATGAAGGTTTAGATAATCGTGGAAGATATGAGGATATGCAGCTAGTACCATTAGTTGTAGCTCCCCCCAAGAGAAGTCCTTTCTGCCCGGTAATTTTGGCAGAGTCCTTATCGCAAGGAATAAAGATACCACACTTAAGTGAATATGAGGGGGTTGGAGATCCACAAGAGCATGTGGAGAAGTTCAATGCAAAGGCTGACATGTACGACGTCAGCGACGCGGCCTACTGTAAAATCTTTCGAACTACACTATCTGGTCGGGCCCTTAGTTGGTTCAACCAATTGCCCGCCGGTACCATTACTGGCTTCGAGTAGCTAACAAGGAGTTTCCTTAACCACTTCTTCATGAATAAGAAGTATCCCTCATTTCTATTCACGGTGGTGCAAAAAGATGGTGAACCCTTGAGAGAGTATGTACAACGATTCTCCACAGCAGTGTCCGAGATACCACATGTCAACCACGAGTTGCTATCAGGAATAATGCAAAGAAATTTGCGCAATAGTAGATTCAAGGAGTCTATAGCCGGTAAGTCGGCCCCGGTAATCCACCCCCGGTGATTCGCCCCCGGTGAGTCGCTCCCGGTAGGTCGCCCATGGTAAGTCACCCCCAGTAGGTTGCCCCCGATGAGTCATCCCCAGTAGGTTGCCCCCGGTGAGAATACGATATGAGCAAGGGCGCTAAAAGTGGAGAAGGGCACACCAGGAATGGAAGCCAAGCATGAGAGAAGCGCCTTAGGCACCCCACCACGGCCGCAAGGCAACATGGAAACAACTAAGGCTATGTATGGTTGTGAATTTTGGAAATATTTTCATTTTTTGGATCACCAAAAAATGAAACTACACAAAGCCAAATTCAACAAAAAATTGTCAAATTTTAAATACACTACACATTCTCCTATATAACAACCAATCATTTCAATCTTTCCACAATATTTTATCATTAATTACACTATCCCACTATCCAACTAATTATCTTTTTTACTTTTTCATATTTTATATAATAAAAATTCCTATTCAATTTTTCAAATATTCCAATTATTATTATTAAATAATATTTAATAATATATAATTTGAAAAAAAATATTGTGTGATTTAATATTTAATATTTCATATATATTTAATAATATGTGTACTTGAATTGAGACCTAATTGGCCATACTTTTACCAAAAGTATATACAATATTGTGTGATTTATAATTTCATTTTAATAATTTCGTTTGTTGTTTATTGGATTTTAAATTATACTTTTTTAGCTTCTCAATATTCAAATAAATACCGACTGAATCTCGATTATTTCGTTTTGGTACTAACGTGGTATTTAATAGGGTTGCCCACGAACCGAGCTCGAGCCGAGTTTCACCAAATTTCTTGGCTCGAGCTCGAGCAAAGATTTTTTGTGACATCATATTATCTCATTATAAGAAGATGGAAATAAATTTGCCTCAATCAAATTGGAAATAAAATATTATATGTAAATGAAAAAAGAAATATAGAACTACTTATGCTCCAATCATATTTACACATTTCATAAAATATTACATATATGGACCACATCCTATTTTTTTATTTGTCCAATGCGAACCGTATAATTACACTAACTATTATAAATATAGACGAGCAAGATTCAATTTTCTTGAATTTTTAAAATATAAAATTGAAAAGAAAACACGAAATGGAAAAAGGATAAAAATTTAAAGTTAAAAAGAAATGAACATGCGACAAAAAAAAAACCTAAAAATGAAGGGCCCCCCACCCCAACCCATGAACGCCCCCCACTGCCTGGCTGCCTCTCTCTTTTTTTTTTTTTTTTGTCTTTTCATTCTATTTGTATAATATATATTAGAGCTATTAACGCTAATCATCCCCCATGTCACGCAAAAGTGTCACTTTAGTCTCTCTTGTGAAAAATTATCACTTTCATCCCTCATGTCCATAATTCGTACCTAGATGGTCCTTTTTGTGAAATTCCGACCAGATTTTCAGGCTTCCCACGCGAAAATAGGGCTATCCACGCATATATCATGCGTGTCTTCACGAGAAAATTCATAACTCATTGTAGAAAGCTCAGATTCATGAACCGTTTTCTTCCCATGAAACTAGACACATAGGTCTATCCACACATATATCGCACATAATCAGGAGACATCTAGAACAAAACAGTTTTGTATTAAAAAATTAGCTAAGCATCATTTCCGACAGATTTTTAGCTAATTTTTTAATACAAAAAAGCTTTGTTCTAGATGTCTCCTGATTATGTACAATATATGCGTGGATATCCCTATGTGTCTAGTTTCATGGGAAGAAAACGGTTCATAAATCCGAGCTTTCTACAATGAGTTATGAATTTTCTCGTGAAGATGCGCACAGCTGTCTGCACAACCGACAGATTTTTAGCTAAATTTTTATACAAAACTGCTTTGTTATAGACGTCTCCTGATTATGTGCGATATATGCATGGATAACCCTATGTGTCTAGTTTCTTGGGAAGAAAACAGTTCATGAATCCGAGATATTTACAATGAGTTATGAATTTTCTCGTGAAGACGCGCACAGTTGTCTGCACAGCCGACAGATTTTTAGCTAATTTTTTAATACAAAACTGCTTTGTTCTAGACGTCTCCTGATTATGTGCGATATATGCGTGGATAGCCCTATGTGTCTAGTTTCATGAGAAGAAAACGGTTCATGAATCTGAGTTTTTTACAATGAGTTATGAATTTTCTCGTGAAGACGCGCATGATATATGCATGGATAGCCCTATTTTCGCGTGGCAAGCCGGAAAATCTAGTTGGAATGTCGAAAAAAGGACCATCTGGGTACAAATTATGGACAGGAGGGATGAAAGTGATAATTTTTTCACAAGAAGGACTAAAGTGACACTTTTGCGTGACATGGGGGATGATTAGCGTTAATAGCTCTATTTATTATATTATGTGTGTGTATATGTATATATATATATATACACACACACATATATATATATATTCCTTTATTATCAACTCATAACATTATTAAAAAAAAAAATATTTTAATATCTTTTTCCCCATCATCACATTCATAACCAACTCAATCATTTCATATATTAAATTCTAATAAAAATCAACTTTATATCACATCTACACTACTTTCAATCAAATTCTAAAAATACATCCAAACAAACAAATTAAGTCAACATTTTCACACAAATTTCTGTAATACACATTCCTCAAAAAAAACTCAGAATTCATTTCCGAAACACAACCATACGGAGCCTAAGTAATCCACCCAGTATTTTCAAGGCCACTAGGTGGAAAGTAAGAACTCACCATTGACCAAACATTAAGTAAGGGTGCCCACGAGCACCACCTATCTTTACTTGAGTTTTGAGGTGCCCATGTGCACCCCCGAACATTTTGCATTAATGTTTGGGTATTTCTAAACTTTTGCCATCTATTTGTTAAGTGCCAAGAGGCACCTTTCTCATTATACTGTGGTGTATGTTAGTTTTATTTGATAATGTGCTAGCATATCATATGAATGTGTATGACGTTACTGAACGGGTGATTTAACAACACCCAAAAAATGCACCTCGGAACCAATGATTCCGACTGAAGCTATTCACAAAACCTAAGGCCCCTTCAAAGGCTAATATAGGTGGAGCAACAAAAGTCCCCCGAAACAATGAAAACTTGGTTGAGGCTAGCCCACCTTATAATCCTTCCAGTAGCACCGAGAGGGAATGAGGTTTGTAAAACTACCCCCCTTCAGTATGGACTTTGGACCGAGATCATATCAATAAGGCTAGTGTGATAATTCACCTCATGCCACCAATGAATAACACATGTTGCTATTCAAGCTGTTAGGTTAATATCCTCAAATGCCACTAGAGGATTAGAGAATGTTAGGACACTATTAATTTGTAATTTTTCACATCCTATCAATAAAAGGCAATTAGTTGTTTACTATTATATTGACATTTATATATTGTAATCATTTACAAGTCCATGAACACAAGAGTTAGCTCTCTAAGGCACTAGAGGAGTTTGATATTTTTGTACTAAAATAGTCTGCAAGTCAATGATTTTCAATTGGGAATTGGAAATCATGAAAACTTGTATGATATGAGTTTTGACGAGAATGGTGTCCGTCAATCACTAGAAAGTAGTGAAGGACTCACATCATAGGTAGGGATGTAAACAAGTCGAGTCAAACCGAACGAGATGTTGTTCAAACTTATTTGAAATACAATCGAGTTTCAAAGTTTGTGTATGAGCTTGTTTGATTATTAATTGAGCCGAGCTCAAACGAGCTTTAATCGAGTCGAACGTAAGTCGAGCTCGAGTAATTTGATTTTATTGTACTATTTTAATTATTTTTTACTAATCGAGCCGAGTTTCATAATTTATCAAATACAAAAAGTTGTTCAAGCTTGGTTTGATAAGTTAACAAACCGAGCTCAAACGAACTTTTAACGATCGAGCTCAAGCCGAGTATCGAGTAGTTTGGTTCGTCTTTCACCCTTAATCATAGGTGCACTGATGGAGATAGTGACACTCAAACATGACTCGCATCGATTCTGTCACATGGGTTTGCACTCTTTGACAGTCAATGACAGATTTGATTAAATTGTAATAAGTGTGTCTAAACTTTAGACTTGAAGAATCGAGTTAAAGATATGCTTGTGAAATTAGGTTTGTGATTAGAGTAGTTAGGCCCAATTCACCCTTTGGTGGGGTCAACCTCGAACTGCAACCTAATGGGCAAGTAGTAGTCTTAACTGATATCCAAGATGAGATTCGTTCCATTGAAGGTGAACGAGGAATTATCCTATGCATTTATAAGTAAGTTAGATCTAAAAGTCTTTAGCCAAAGCATTAACTGATCTGGACTTATTATAAATATAGCATAGTGTCAAGTTAGTGAGTTTGATCAAAATCCATGTCTCTCACTTGACCTGGATAAGGAAACGAAGAGTTTGTATTCACACGGTATTTACAATAGGAAAGGTAAAAATGATCCAATCATTTCATCTTATTTGGGTTACAATATGGACCACTTGACTGGCTAGGTGAGACCCATATTCAATGGAATCTTCCCATTGCCAAATATAGATGAACCTAAAGAGTCACGCTTAAAAAGAAAAAAATCGATAAAAAATATGGAATACTTCTTGTGGTAATATTTTAAGTATTGGATACTTAAAATTAATTAAATGGAATTAATTATTTGAAAAAATATGTTGGTTCATTTATAATTTAATTAATGTGTTATTTCTTGGAGAAATAAAATTAATTAAATATCCTATCTATTATTTAATAAGATTAATTAATTGGATTGAATTAATTAATTAAATAATAGATTGGACTGAGCTCAAATTGGTGTACCAAGAGGCACACCAAGACCATAAAGGACGGCCAATAGGCGTCCATAATGGGCTAATTTAAGCTCAATGTATTAACTTAAGTGATATACCTAGGTCATAAGTTACAATTAACACTTGAGCCACAAGATAAAAATTCCTCTCTCTCCCTAGCCCTAGCCGTCGGTCATCAAGCCAAGTAAGGAGGAGATTTTTTCTGATCAAGTTTTTTCTGGCGAGACAATTTAGAGGCAACACTTTTGGACTGCTCGGATTATTTAGGCTATGTTTGGTTATGTTTTGGGATGGTATTTTGGTGAGAATTATTGGTGGGAAATTTATGGGGACACGTGCGTGTTTGATGAGATTGTGTTTGGTTTTATTTTGGGAGTTGGTTTTTTGGTGTGTTTTTTTGGTGAGATAATGTTTGGTTTTGTTTCCAGAGGGAACAAAAGTTAATGTAGCAGTCAAATCATGAAACTTTTATCTGTTAGAGAGGAGAAAGAAGAGAGAGAGCACATAGAGAAGAGTGTAAGGACAAAGTAGGAAAATAATTATTATGTTTTTTTTTTTTACCAAAAAAGTAGTGTATTTTTTACCAAATATTTTGTGAACCAAACATGGTTTGGTGAGAATTTTGGACCAAACATGGTATGGAAACATAACCAAACATTGCCTTAGATTTCAGTCGGAGTTATTCGCGAAGAAATTGTAGGATTCGAATTTGTGAGATTCTCCAACCACTTCACTACAACGGGTAAAGTATTGTTTACTCTATCATACATACGTCTAATAAAACCCCAGGATTGATCCTGTAATGAGGAAATTCAAATAAAATTTTAAAATTTCGTTTCCGCTGCGTGTGGTTATTTTTCCCCAACACAAGCCTCATAAAAAATTCTATATATAGAAAAATCCTAAAGAGTGGGGGGCATTATAATTCTAAAAATTGGACGTTGGCTTGCAAACATATGCAGCCAATAATACCCAAACTAATGACCCCTCTACACATAAAAAATAGAGACAAGGTCATGTCATGAAATACCCACTCTATATTGCTATACCTTTAATAGTTCTAATTGCTATCGTAGGGTAGCGAGACACTTAATACGCTTGCTGTCATTCGCCAACATAGTTGGAAAAGAAACATATCAATATGATCCCTTGGAGCTAAAAGCCTCCAATAGAGGCATTATCCAATAACCCGTGACCCCATTAGAGGTCAATAGCGGTGGAACAACAAAAATCCCCTAAGCTACCAAAAGCTCGAACGAGGATGCTCCACCTAATAATCCTTCCTGCAATATTGAGAGGGGTTGAGGCTCCACAAGCGAAGGATCTCCCCCCTCCCACTAAGGTTCTGGATTGAGGTTATACAAAAATAATTACAGTGATGACCATTGTCGCACTAAAACTAAAAACATAAGAGGCAACTCGAGCCCCCAAATATAACGTGGCCACTAAGAATAGCGCCACTAAACACGCCTCTCTTTCGAAGGCATGAATAAAGGGCGAAACCAAGCTCTAAGTTAGCCCTTCGCTTGCAAAAGATAACATCTACCTCATATGTATCTTATTCATTCAAGTGTTTCTCAATGAAAAACACTAAGGAGTTGGGGCAGGGAATCCTACTCGATCGTCCACCCACCAAACCAAACCACAGGGGTAGAAAAAATAAGATGTACTCGAAGTTACGCTAATCTATGATAATACGAAAGCAACAAGCGAAAAGTAGTCTTACAAAGCTCAAACAAATAAATGAAAGTCATAAAGGCTAACAAGAACAACATATCAACATAACCCTTTGGAACTAAAAGTTTCAACTCGAGGTTGCATTTAATAATTCACGACCCCATTAGAGGTCAGTATAGATGGAACAACAAAAGTCCCTTGAGCTAGCAAATGCTCGAATGAGGCTTGTCCACCTTATAATCCTTTTAGTGTTGTTGAGAGGGGTTGAGGCTCCATAGAAAACATGTCATGAGCATAGTAACACTACTATTGGCAGGGGAGAACATGCCATGGGCATAGTAATGCCACCATTGGCACCCTTTGGCATCACATGGCGTTAACAAGCAACACCACCATTGGCACCCCGACAAAGCTCATAAGGCAATGAGGTTAGAAAAATAAAAGACTTACTCAAAGCCTATGAAGGGCCAATGAGTAGCTCACAAATGTGTTGTATGCTAAGTCAAAAACAAGAATGCCGCCAACGTTCGACTAGCTCATAGCCATACAAGCAAAAAATGATCGTAAGGTAAAGTACATGGATACGCACATAAGACATATAAGAAAGCCACAAGTCACGCCTGTTAAAGACCTCTAAGGCAATAAGCCCGGGGCAGCGCCCGAAAGAAGGCGCCGTGGGACATAAATCTCGATATAAAATACCCCCAAGTTAGTGGGTTTACTTAAGCTAGCAAAACACTAGTGAGTTACTAGCTAGCAAAACGCTAATGAGTAAGCAGCTAGCAAAATGCTACTGAGTAAGCAACTAGCAAAACGCTAGAGAATAATTAGTTAACAAAACAACCCGCTAGCGCTCATGAAGCCACGGGGTACACAACACCCCGCCAGTGCTCATGAAGCCACGGGGTAGAGCAAAACAATCAAGTAATTGACCTAGTGCTCATGAAGCCACGGGGTACACACCACTAAAGCTCATAAGCCATGGAGGAAGAAGAGCTCCCTAGTCCTATGAAAAATAGGGGGTTCAATTAGAAACAAATCCTTCATATATGGTATCAAAAGAGATAGCACAAACAAAAAGTTCACAAGTCATAAGAGGCGTGAAAATAATCCCCGACCCTAATCTAAAGACCCAGGGAGACGCCAGTCAAAAATCCAATGAGGCACCAAGCCTCGCGGTCACCGCAAGGCACGAGGCCCCGCGGTCACCGCAAGGCACGATGCCCCGCGGCTGGCCGTGAGGCACCAAGCCCTGCGGCTGAGGCATTGCCTCAAGAAAGAACGGGGTTGCCACACGGCGCCCCCCTCGGTGTTTGGGTCCTAACGCCTGAGGTTACCCATTGAGAGCGGGATTCACGTCCCATTTACGAGATACCCAAATAGAGAGATACATTTTTCTAAACACTAGCGACCCCCGAAAAAATGCTCCATGAGGGCCGAGAGTTCTTGAAGTAAATCAATTAAGTGATGGCGAAAAAACAAGACACTTCTCACACTACTAGCATGACATTACGAAATAAGGAGCAAATACTAAGAATCCCAAATTTACCTTTATCATCTTGGCTTCTACCCATGGTTGGCTGAGGGAGTGAGCTCCTAGAGAGAGAAAAATTCCAGGAAAAAGTTTTTAAGAAAGTGAGGATATGAAGGGGTGTGAGAGTGAAAGCCACCAACCCATCTATACTTAGATAAAAAGTAGGTTGGGATCTTTTAAAACCTTTGATCTTGTGTCTCCCTTGCCCACCTCCTGGTGCTCGTTACCGACCCCCCCTCTTGAAGGGAGGGACTATCCTACCTAAGGGAAAAGAGAAATTTGACATGTGGGCCTACCTATTTCATGGGTGTTACATAAGATAACATCCAACAAGCACAAAAGATCATAGGAAATAAATCTAACACTACAATAGGGGGAAAACAACCACCACACCTAGAGGCTAAGGACTTTGGCCCCTTATTTCGAGGTAAAGGACCAGCCCACTCGCCATGGAACGAATGCCTTTGCCACCATATCTAGAAGCCAAGGACTTTGCTCCCTCATTTCGAGGTAAATGACCTAGCCCACTTGCCACGGAGCAAAGGCCCTTGCCCCCTCACCTCTAAGCAAGAGACCATGCCCCATACCTTGAGGCTAAAGCCCTTATCCCCTCACCTCAGGACGAAGGCTCGTCTAATAAATTTCAAATTCCCTCCGGAGTGTAAGTTCCCGGATTGAGGGATTATAGGTCCCCTCCGGGATGCTGAAACCCAGGATAGAGGCTTCAAAATTCTAAGTCTCCTCCGAGACAACAAGCTTCCTATGGGCCAGGCGCAAGCCTCCCCTTAGACCAGGCATGCACCCCTCTCTTTATGAGGCATGTCTCACAAATAAAGGTGTACTTGAAGCACATTTCATCAACTAAAATTCTTCTAAAGTGCCTCGTCAGCTAACTTAATAACCCCTCTGAGGTTATTAGTCAAGTGGGGTAGAGGTTCATAACTTAAGAGCTCCTCCCTAAGACATGAAACGTACCCAAATCGAAATACCTCACACACTTTGGCATTGCAAGGTATTCGACTCGAGGCAATTGACCCCAAGGCGTCAGACCTCAAGGTAGCTATGGGCGTTGCCTTAAGTCCACACCTACACCTCAAGATAGCACTTAAGATATCCCCCTTCAAAGGGGTGACTCGTTAGACCCCCTGAGGTGACAAAGTTTGCCATACACCCATACATATTTTTACTCCCGGGTATCCTATACGGTACACCCGGGAGTAGGGGGAGGGCATTATGATGTGCACTAAAAATATCTAGGGGCATTATGATAATTAATCTATCTCCGGCTCGGGCAAGGGCACCTCACGTGGATCAAGTCCGCGGTTAATATAATAGTCAAGCCCATAGGGCTAGCGGCCTATTATAAACTTGGCTCGTTATGCTCAAGAGACTATAAAAGTAATTAGACTATTTTAATATAAAATAGCCAAGTATTGGGTTTAATGAATGGTCTGATGGGCTAGTGCTAAGTTTTTAGCCTACGACCCATAACCCATCATCAGTCCTATATATACCTCCAAAGAAGCTGATGAGAATTATTATCTACTCTCTCAGAAAAAATCCACTAGCTACTTCTGAGAGTAATTTCACCAAAGAACTACGAATTGACTTGATCTCATCACTTCGGGTACGTCGGCAGCTCGCATAACAACGAGTGCAGTCTATACATAATACAACCCCAACCTAGTGTGTCATGTGTTAGATCGGATTCCTTCCCCACGTGGTAAATCACGTGATATTATCTAACTGACAAATTTTACCATCATATATATATATATATATTATCTGACTAACAAATTTTACCATCATCATACATATATATATATATATATATTGTGTGTGTGTATTTTTTAAAATCAAGCAAAAAAAGAGAAAAGCAAGCTTTTTACTATTGATAGTTAACACTTTACCCATGTCTTACTCCCAAAAACTTCAACGGCTAAAATGATTTCATTAAGTAATATGTTAGCATCAAATTAATCATATATTTTGATCTGAAATGAACAACATACAAAATAAGATCTGTTTATGCCTAAATTAATGAGGTTGACTTTAAGAAAAAAATTATATAAAACACTTTTTAAACTAAATTCCGTAAAATAACACTCTGTGTTGATACACATTTCTGAAGAAAGACTCGTCTTATCAACATTTTGCAGAAGAAAGAAAACAAATTAATCATCCATAGTCATTACATTTCCAAAATCATTTCTCTTAAACGAACTTTTTCATCTAGTCATTAAATCGCTATTGTAATTTCTATGCAAACACCGCTCAATAGGTGTGAGTGAAAAACTAAAAACGTTTGCATTAATGGAAATTGAAAGCTTCAAAATAAAAATAAAAATGAAAGCTATAGAAGTTAGAACAAAAATAATTCACCAAGGCTTGTTAATCTTAATTATATCAGTTTCCAATTTTGAGATCTTGGATTCATTTATATGAGTTGTGGCTTTTCTTAGTTATTGAATCCGAATTTGTCTGGTGAGTATATTATATTTACCCCGTTTGTCTTTACTTAATAACGCCCACTGTCTAGAATTTTAAAAAAAGAAGAGTTCACACTTTACACCGTATATACACATTGCAAATAATATTCAAAGATTAAAAAGACACGAACCATCGCTGTCGGAAAGCAATTGACGCTCCAAATCTCTCCATAATTCACTCCCAAAAATTTATTATACTCAAAAATCCACTTGCACTCACAATTTTAATTCGCCCTTATCACCACCATTGCCGTTGGTTGGTTGGTCCCATCATCAGAATCATAATTACACACACAGATACTTATATATATCGGTTTTTATAGAGTAATCTGAAGTGGGTTTTGTTTTTCGCATTTTATTGAGAAAAAAGGAATAAAAATGAGTGGGGGTGGGGAAGAAGAGATGACGCTGGAGTTCACGCCCACGTGGGTGGTCGCCGTCGTCTGCACCGTCATCGTCGCCATCTCTCTTGCCGCCGAACGCCTCCTTCACTACGCCGGAAAGGTCTCTCTCATTTATATGTATATATATATATGCGTGCGTGTGTGTGTGTGTGTGGAACGTAGACCATTATTGAGACATAAAGGTTATTTGTGTTTAATTTTTGTTGAAGAATTTAATTTTGTGATTCTAATTAAAGATCTAATTTTGATGCCTTTATTGTGCAGTATTTGAAGAGGAAGAACCAAAAGCCACTCTATGAAGCTTTACAGAAAGTCAAAGAAGGTAGTCAACTTTTATCTGTCTTTATGCTAATTCTCTTTTACTGTGCTTTTCCAAGAGACATGGAATAATGTTCTGATAAAGTTCCATATATTTCTGTTTTTTTTAAAAAAAAAAATTAATGAAGACTGTAAAAAAGCTTATATTTATTTGAGGGTTTTGATGAAAAGAAAATTTTATTATAATTTTCATTTTCATTTTCCTTGAGACTGATTTGTTATGTATCTGTGATCTGGTGAATGATACAGAGCTGATGCTGTTGGGATTTATATCCCTTTTGCTGACTGTATTTCAAGCCCGTATTGTCAAAATTTGTGTGCCTGCTGATACAATGGAACACCTTCTACCATGCTCATTATCTTTGAGACCTTCTTCTCATGGAGAAGGGTCTAGTGCCACTCCCGAAGTAAGTTCGCATCACCGGAGGTTGCTAGCTGGAGAGTCTGGTGCAGGTTATTGTGCTGCAAAGGTAATCCCAGCACTCTTTCATCTCATTTATCCCGGGATTTGATATTGGGGCTCCAAAAATTACTAATGGACCTCCACTATTCACTATTCGACGTGACGAATTTGAATTGAATAGTGGAGCTCCGATATTAATTCCCTTTATGTTTTAGTGTGAGTTTAATGTGTTATGTCTCATGATATCCTGTGTGAGATTCTGTTTCTTTCGATATTTTATACTGTACTTGAGTAATTTATTACTTTAGAAAGCATGTATATGTTGGCATAGCTTCTTTGCACTTTAGTTTCATATGCATATTTATAGTTTTTCTTGTTATGTACATATGTACCTCTGAGCTAGAGTCACATGATATTTCTACCGTTTATGGTGTTGCACTGTTTGATAGCAGCTTGGGAATCTTGGCCCCTAATGGGATATTGAATAAGTTGGCATACAGATCAGTTATCATTTTTTTTTACTTTTTTAACCCACATTAGCATCCTAGATTGGGATGCACAACATTGCTTCTTACTTTAATATATCTGTTTTTCCAAAAGTAGTTCATAAGCATGCTGAATAGTGGCGACGAACTACCTTGCGAGTTAACTGTGTAACATACGTTGGAGAGAACTTGAAAAACCGTTGCAACTAGTTAAATCAGAGTCACTTTTAACCAACTCCTACTCAATATATACAATTTCTTTGTTGTTTTTTGATGAATAGAATGCACCTATTTACTGTGTGCTATTCATGGGAATTTTTAACTAATAATCTAACTTTGTCCTCCATTCTTTGTAGAATAAGGTTCCATTGTTATCGCTTGAAGGATTGCATCATCTACACATCTTTATCTTTGTTCTAGCAATTGTCCACGTGACGTTTTCTGTTCTCACCATTGTATTTGGAGGGGCAAAGGTGAGTAACTTATTAGTTTTGTCTTTTATGTACATGCGGTTAAATCCTTTCTAAAGTTCTAACTAATTCTAATATTTACGTGTAGATACGGCAATGGAAGCATTGGGAAGAATCTATTGCGAAAGATAACTATGATACCGGACATGGTATACATTCACCACTCTTCAGCATTTATGCTTAACATGAATATTCCGCAAACTATTTCCATGAAATTGTTAGGCGTGTGATTACCAATTCATGTAATATTGTTTCCTATGAAATGAGTGATGTTGTATACTAGAAAGAAGTCGTTGTTCAAGCCTCTAGTTCAAAAAGAATGGATAAACTCGCTTTAAGGAAACAAATTCTTAGTTAATATGTTGTGTTCTACTTATATTTTGTTCTTGAGAAATGGGATTTGTACTGTATTTAAAATAATATATTTTCGTATTTCTGCTTAATCATGAATTACAACGCGCAGTTTTGCAACACAAGGTGACCCATGTACAACAACATGATTTCATCAAGAAGAGATTTTTGGGCATGGGTAGACATTCAGCCATATTGAGTTGGTTGGTACGTTTAAGTGTTTCCTTAAGAAATCTAAACTTCTCGTGGATTTTATTGCCGGGTTTGGACCTAATATCCTTTATATTCATGGAAATTGCCAATTGCTTCGCCTAATCGATGAGAGTTAACTTATTCTTTTATTAATTTTTCAGCATTCCTTTTTTAAACAATTCTATGGATCTGTCACAAAGTCAGATTATGCAGCTCTCCGACTAGGGTTCATAATGGTATGTAGGGGACGTTCTTAATTTCTGTTGACCCATTAGCTCGAATATGCTTTAGTATTTTCTATATATCGTAATTCTTGGTAACTTGTATTTTGTTTCAGACACATTGCAGAGGAAATCCAAAGTTTAATTTCCACAAGTACATGATACGTGCTCTGGAGGATGACTTCAGAACTGTTGTTGGCATAAGGTAATTTAATTGTCTGTGATATTGAATAAGGCTCATGTTTACTCTTGAATTAGTATGTGACTATTGCATTTAGTTCCAACATATTTTCACCAAATGGTTTTTAGTCAGCATTACGTGCTGATATCCACTTCTACTTATTGCAGTTGGTATTTGTGGATTTTCGTCGTCATCTTCTTGTTATTGAATATTAATGGTATGCCAATATAAATACCTTTCTCAATGTTTGGATCCTCTGAAATTATATCTCATATGGTTCCAAGTGGTCTAGATTACCTGTTATGGGACCGTAACTTGTTCAATGATGCGATTTTAATGCAATAGGAGTTTATCTGTATTGCAGGTTGGCACACTTACTTTTGGATTGCGTTTTTTCCCTTTGTTGTGAGTATCTATGTCCACAGCTATTATATGCATGATTAAATTGTCAACCCCCCTCTCCCCCACACAAAAGAAAGACATCAATGTCATAATATTTAATCGATACATAAATTTATAAAGGGTAAATTATATAAACACCCCTTACGTGAGAGTCCAAACCTAAAATTCCTTTTCCAAAGAGACATCACTTTCATAATGTTTATCAATACGTAAATTTATATAACGGTGAATTATATTTAATCAATTTCCTTTTATAAGACTTGCTCCAAATATCCATTCTTTATAATTTTGTGCACGACTTTGGCTTAACCTATAAACGTGTTTCTTTTAGCAGAAATATATGTTTCCATATAAATAACTAAAAGTTAATTTCACAGCTTCTGCTTGCTGTTGGCACCAAGCTGGAGCATGTAATTAGCCAGTTGGCTCATGAGGTTGCCGAGAAACACATAGCAATTGAGGGCGAATTAGTTGTGCAGCCTTCTGATGATCACTTTTGGTTCCACCGACCGCAAATTGTCCTTTTTTTGATTCACTTTATCCTCTTCCAAAATGCATTTGAGATAGCATTTTTCTTCTGGATATGGGTTAGTATAAGATTTATTCAAACTTTTGACTTCAATACCTAAAAATGTATTGCAGTCTGTTAAACCTTGTATTATAATCACATGTAGGTTCAATATGGTTTCGACTCCTGCATTATGGGACAAGTCAGATATATTGTCCCAAGACTTATAATAGGGCAAGTTCTCTCCCCTCTCTCTCATTGTCCTCTTGAATCTGAGTTTTATTTATCTTTCTAATGTGCTTACCCAATGTATTTTGTCTGTCGTTTTAGTGTATTTATTCAGGTACTCTGCAGCTACAGTACTTTACCGCTCTATGCTCTCGTTACACAGGTAAATCTTGCGACATTTCCTTGAAGTGCTGTGATTTTCCAATTCAAATCTTCTGTAACACGATTTGTTACACACACAAATGCGCGACAAGTGTATAAACAGCTAGTTAGGATGTGGAGTAAGAAAAAACTGATACAAGTATAATCTTAAAATGCTCCCTCCACATCCTTATCACCCATATATACACTAGTTACATATCTGTGTGTATAATAAAAAATGTTACACGGTTGTGTTACAGAAGATTCGAATAGGTGGTTTTCGCATGCAGTATGTTAGGATTTGAGGATGTTTGGGAGTCTAGAATTTCATAATAACGTATATGATATCCATTTGGTATTGGAGTCGTTTTTATCCATATATCTCCACATCTTTCTCTCAAATCCAAATATTTCAACTCAAACGTATCACTGATAACTTATATCTGAAACTCTCTACTCGATCTTTCTCTTGTCTTGTTGAACGAAAGATGGGAACCAATTTCAAGAAATCAATATTTGACGAGCATGTGCAAGCTGGCCTTGTTGGTTGGGCGCAAAAGGTGAAGAAGAAGAAAGGGTTAAAGGCTGCGCTAGGTGGCGGGTCCACCCAAGGCGGTTCAAATGAGGATTCCTCTGCTTTAAGGTTGAAGGCTGCGCTAGGTGGCGGCTCCACCCAAGGCGGTTCAAATGAAGGTCCTACTGTAGGAATACAAATGGCAGGCATTGGGCGAAAGGAAACTGCTCCACCATCCGAGGTTCAACCTTCCAACGGTTCTTAAGAATCCGAGAAGATGTACAATTCAACAACTGCAATTCCCCATATATAATTTTTTGTTTGTAGAGAAATCTTTATAGTTGTTAAAATAATCAAAGGCTCGTTGGTTCAAGCGCTTATATCTCAAGATGCGCTTCTGTGGTGAAGATGTGCTAATATGACCAAAGGAGTAATGTATTTGTGTAAGAAGTTGAAACTTTTACGGATATGTCGATTTTGGTTTGTATTTGACAATCATTCTTCGGTGGGTTTTCTATCGGGATATCACATCCATCAATCATGTGGGGTTTCGTGGATGTATGGCCACGATGTCTCGGGAATGGTTGAGAACTGCTTCATGCGGGAATGGATTTAGTGGTCTTCGCATGTCTCTACTCTTTTAGTAAAATACCAAACCCCTCGAATAACCACCTTGATGTGTTTTTAAGAAAATTAATCACACTTCAAATAGATAATGTAGTTTTTAACTATTTTTCTCTTACCTACCTTTTCTTTCACGTTTAATTTTCCATATCTTTTTTTCTTTTCTTTTCTCATGTATTATTTCATTTTATTTTATTTGTTAATGATATTCATTAACTTCTCATAAATATATGTGTGTATATATATATATATATATATATACACATTAAAATAATTAAAATATGTGTTTTAGTTTTTTCTTTTTCTTTTTGTTGTGTGTTGTAATATTAGTGAGGGTTCTTTAAGTTTTTTCCTAACTTCTTTTTGATGCTTTCTCATCTTTCTCACCTGTATATATTTTTCTCTTTTCGTCGTATTAAATAATATTATTTTTGAATGTGTTAGTCATTAACTACTCAGAAATCCAGATGTATATACCAAAAGAGTTAAAAATATTTATCATTTGAAAAAATGTCTTTTATTTTATATTCATGTAATTAATCAACCGCACACATTAGTGCATATCGTTGGTAAGATTATATTCTTCTCTGGAAAAACCAACTTAAAAGCTGCGTGCCAACTTCTTATTCGCGAATAAATTCATGTGAAAGCACAGGATGGTTGTTACATGTTACCAATAATTACATTATTGAGTATAAGTATACAGTTAGGGTCGGACAACAATTTTGTAAAATTGCTCAAACCGTTTGAATCGAATTGCACCAATCGTTTTCATCAAATCCCTATATAAACCGTAGTTTGAATTTTTAAATGAAAATATACCGTCAAATTGGTTGTTGCGGTTTTGGACCAAATCGAACCACCACTATATATATATCTTAGGTTTTTTTTTTTATATATATATATTACTAAGATGATTTTGTCAAATAATTATAACTTTTTTATAAAGGTTTTGAAATGTATTGTAGTTTGTTTGGATTAGTGTTTTTGTGCTAAACTTTCTTTTATATGAAATATATTGTCACATTTAATTAAACAATTCTTAAAAAGATTACTATTTTGTTGCTAATATCTTGAAATATGTTTTTTTTTATTGACTCGTTTTTGTCTTTTTTGTTAGTTAAAAACCGCAAAACAATCAGAACCGTATCCTTGATTTTATTTTTCAAATTAACAATATTTAAGATTTCTCTACTGAAAAATTGCATTGACAATTCGATTTCAAATTAGCAAAAAGAAAACGCAACATCAACACGAACACCTCCTACAACTACTCAATAATTACATTGATTATTGTGAAAGCACATGATGGGCCCTAATGACTCGGGATTATTGTACTCGATCAATCCATAAATTACATAATGGGATGTGTGTTTGTTTTGGTGCGTCTAACCATAGAGAAACTATTCATTGTTAGGTGTAACTACACACTATAGAGCATGTGATGTGTGTCCTTCAATTTGGCATTTTGGTTACGCTTCAATCAAATTCAATTAGTGAAAAAATAACAAAAAAATTGTTGAGAGATCAACCTACCTATTTGTATTCAGCCTATTATATTAAAACACTTTCAAATCTGACTCGCGCACTAATAAAAATCAAATTCAAATACAATTTCAAACTCGATAAAAATGCAAACCATACTTGTATAGTTATAGCAGCAAGCCAAATTTCACCAGAATGAGGCATCAAGGAAAAGAAAAAGTCGAATAAAAAGGACGAAATTGAGAGAACCCATAACTCAATCTAAATAAAATCTTATATTTAGTTATTAGACTAAGAAAGCATCCTGATAATTATACACAAGCCTGTCCAAGTTCATATAACAAATCTCTCTGCAAACCCAGTACGCACTGCAACAAAAAGTAATATTAGTGATAAAATTAAAAATTACAATATTAAAATTGCCATTAGATATATGTAATGAGTGAACAATTTTTGCATTGTCATAAAAAGAATTTTTAGTGACAAAAATTTCTTTAAAGTTGTCATGATTGACAATTAGTGACATATATATAGTGACAACACAAATGGAGTGACAACTATAATTGTTGTCACTAAGTCATTATTACAAGTGTGTCACTAATTGTCAATAGTGATAACAAATTTCTTGTCACTAAATATCAAGAGTGATAATTTCTATACAAATTTTGTCACTATTAAACATGTAAAACATATTATTGTGACAAAAAAAAAAAAATCTCGTCACTAAAAATTTATAATTAGTGATAATTTTTACATTGTCACTTGACGTTTTGTTATAATGTATTATTTTTTGTAGTGAGGTTGAATAAGCTGATATTGAAAAATCAAACACCAATATTACATGAGGAACGGAGGGAAAGCTCGCTATGTTGCGTTTCAGAAAATATTTTGTAGTAGAATGTGTGAAAATGAAATTGCGTCCGAATAAGTGAGCTGTAAAGTTTGACCGATGTGTCCCATAAATATGGAGGGTAATTTTGTTATTTGACCATTCTTTAATTGTAATTGGGCTTGTGAAGATCGAATGTCATTAGATTAATATGACTATAGGCCAAACGGAGGATCTGAGCTTGATTATGAATAGCCCATCTTTGCTTATAAACTAATTAATGAACTTATATATTATTAATAATAAAAGATAATAAATGATAACAAAAGGAATTTAGAATAATAATAATAATATTAATTTATTATAATGGCCTAGTTGAAAAGGCTCAGACCCATGGCCGACCAGAGACGCTATAAATAACGTTCATTAGTCTTAATTGTGGATTATCTAACCTCCATTCAAAAAAACCAAAAATAATATATTAAAAACACTCTCTATTTTCTCGTGAGACAAGTCGGATCCCATGTTACGCGATACACTTTCTCTGAGGTTCTCAATTGTCACCTCATTACTATATTGAACGCACATCACAGACCAAATGAATTGACAAGTTAATTTAATGTATCATTTTCAGAAAACATGTTTGGTTTACACATTTTTGCAAATGATGTGCATACTTGTCCAAAATAGGTAAGCTTTGCAAGATGAAATTGAAAATTAGGATACATATTGCACTAAAAATACGTTGTTCATTTTTTTCCTTATTTGAAAATATTTTTAGAAAATGAGCAAAACGAACACGTTTTTTGACTGAAAATTGAACAATGTTTTGGCGAGATGAGACCAAACATAGTTTCGTGTTTCATTCTTCATTTGTTTGTTTCTTCTTTTCAGAGTTCTATCTTTGGGTGTTGATGGTGGAGTTTGAGGAGTGTAGTTATGTTGGGCAATTGCAATAATATCGAACATACCTGATGTGGAAGAATTGCATGACTCCACGGTGATCCACTCTTCCTCGTGTTGGTTTAAATGAATAATTTGACTGTGATAAAATGGAATGCAAAATCTGAATCGAGGCGAGAGTTGGACTCTCTATCCTTAACACAATATTGCCCCGCTATAGCCCTGCTATTGGTGGTACGGATTCCTGCAATTTGTGTCCCAAGATACAACAATTCTTCTCGGGATTGAACCACTTCAAAACCGAGACCTACGAACGAAACCCTGTTTCGAACTCTCAATAACAAAATGATTCAATTCTCGAATTTGTTATTCCCGGGTAACTAATTCCAGAGAAAGAACCAAACATGAAGAGGAATTGTAAATTCTCTCTTAAAAGAAATGATCATCCAAATGGGTGTTTTTATAGGTGTTAAGAGGGGCATAAGAGTCCTTAAATTATTTTTAATGACTCTTCATGTAATGTCATTATTGACTCTTCATGTGATGTTATTATTGACTCACATAAGATGTCATTAATGACTCACATGTAATGGCCAATCACATGTGTGTTAAAAATACAGCTCGTACGATCATGGCCAGCGATCGTAATGGGTAGTATCTTTAATTCCTCCTCGTTTACACCGTTGAATCAAAAGAAATACACGGTAAATTCATTACAGCATTTAATTTCTCATTTGTCCGAACTCGAATTTAGAGAAATTTAATACACACGTGTAGTTCGAATTTGTTACCGAAAGTACGTCACACGAACTTTATTTCTATCCGATTTCCAACACCTCGTGCATAAGATCCGGCCTTTCTGGTGGACACAAGATGAAAAGAAGTCAATCCCATTGACAAGAAAGTCGGACCAAGTTATAGATTTCCACCCGAAAATAAGAAACTGCTTTTTTATCTAACAGCCAAAATATCAAAGATTTACCACTACAACAAGCACATATATATATAATCTAAACATCTATTCACGCAAATGCATTCAAGTCAATGACATTCATGGCAAAAACAACCTTGCCAAACTATCCACATAACAATTAATGCTCCTAACCTACGAGTTCAGATAGGACACAACACTTAACGTGACCCATGATAGCAGTTATGATAGCGGTCCAATTTGTAAAACAGATGCAGAGGTAGTGGTGCAAGGCTCGCGAGCCTAGTAAGCCGGCTCTAAAGCTCGGCTTGAGCTCGAGACAAGGTGAGTCGAGCCTGTTTGCGAGCCCAGTTTCACGAGCTCGAGCTTATTCATGAACTGAGATCGAGCTTGCATTTGAGTGTTCATAATGTTTCGCGATAAAACAAAAATGAGTATGAGGTGGATCCGATTGTCCGTTCCAAGCCCCGTGATAATCTATATCTTAAGATTATCTTCCAACCCCTGTGTTCAACACGCTAAATAAATGGTGGTTCAAGTCTTTAATAAAGTCTTATGCCGATTATTTCGAATGTAAAGGCACATAAATCGAACAACTTAAGTCAAGATAAAATTAACCTATCAAATACTGAAACCTGAAAAAAGGATAATTTATATTTCCATGAAAGTCTTCCATTGAATAGTACAAGTAAATATTGATATGCACACTGCCGTCTTCGATAAATCCTTGCTATCCACAGATTAATCTAAGCTATTGCTAATCCTAAATTACGCTAAGAACTACTCCTATGGCTAAAACTAGTAAAGTAAGTAAAATGAAGATGTGTTGTTCTTTCTCCTTTTCTTTTTTTTTCTTCTTGGCCGCCTATATCACGATCATTCTCTTTAGAACCGTCTTCAACTGCCCTTAACTGCTCTTTCAAATTATTGCGCCTTTCTCCCTCAACGGCCCTTGACTCTTTGGGCTTCGCTTTATTTCTTTCCGCTTCATTCTTTCAGCCCATATTCTTGTAATTTTCTCGCATTTAATGGGCCCGTCTTGTTTATTTTGCCACCACTTTTCTTCTGTTTGATGTCTAGTAAGTGGGCTTCTTTGGGCTCAACATAATCCAAAAGCCCAAATTGTTTAATGGTGTAAACAAATGCCCCCTAATATACATGGACGTTTCGAGTTCATGTGTATTAAAAGACACGTCTATTTTTTTTATTTGTAATAAACGCGAACGCTTCGTCTTCACGGGGTTTTTTAAAGTACATGTCTTTTCATAAGAAGACCTTTCATACATATTTTCTGGCGGTTATGGAGATACGCGCCCTTTTATACTTCTCCTAGGATTTCAATCGTCGCCTTCTATTAATGGTTAGACGTTAAATCTCTTATAAATACTTCGTGTGTTGATTCTTGGGGTTTACAATTCTTCAATCTTTCTCCCTTTCATCTTTCTCGCACGAGTAGCTATAACTCGCTTTCTCTCATTACCGGCCTATTCGATTTCTACTTTATTGATCCTCACATAATTCTCCATTAATGGTTGTTCCTCAACATATTTCTGCCCATGACCTTGGGTTCTTGGTCCCTCGAGCGACTCTTTTGGAATGTGAAGATGCTGCTGACTTGTTCGATATCATTAGGGCTTCCCCCACTCATTATAGTGACGTTAAGGTGGCGTCTCTCGAAACTACTCACGTGGTCCCTCGATGGGTACCTGAGAATCGCGGTCAATTGCTCAATCACCTAGCTCTTGGCCCTTTCGAATCATCGGCTTTCGAAAGCGCCGCCCCTGGTGCTCCCAACCTTTTTGGAACATGGCCCGCCTTGGAAGGAGACAATACCCCCCTTTGTATGAACAGGGTGATTCGGAAATTCGCTTGGACTAATATGAGCAAGCCCATCAACGGTTGGATAGGCACTGCCGACGCCTTCCCCTGATTCGAGCTCCTTAGCCAATTTCATTCAAAGTGGGCGGCTAATCGAATTTTGGGGCCTATTCGAATAACCTACTACCAGACGCCCCCTTTTGAGCAAGTCATGACTGATGCTCTGGCTTTATCTTGGCACCCTGCGTATAATTGCTTCGTCTTGCCTCGAGGGTTTCAAACTATAACCCTCAAAGACGTAGCCCTGATCACCGGGCTATCTCCTTGTGGTGCTTTTCTTCCATTTGGTGAGGCAATTAATGATGCTCGAGCACTCTTGGTATCCTCTGCAGATTGGTTGAAGCATCATGGCAAGAGTAGTGGTGCCAATATTGCCTATTCGATATTGGTCAACCATTCCGCTCGAAATAACGATCCAGTAACACCTTTCGAAGAGGTACTATTTCTTAATTTTGTTTTTTCTCGTTTGTTCATGAACTCCGGTTGTGCCGTAAACAAGACTTTTCTCCCTCTATTTGCCCAATATCGTGGCCATTTTTGGTCCAATCGAACTGGCCCCTCTTGTATTAGTACAATTTTATCGAATGATGTTCCACCTTCATCGGATGAAATAATGGGATTAGGGACAATTTTATCAAATGATGTTCCGCTCTTGTATTGGTACAATTTTATCCTTTAATTTAATTAGGGATTAGGGACTTTTGAATAATTTTCCCATGAAATAATGGGATGAAAAGGGAAAAATATGAAAAATTCTAGCCCAGACCTGGCTTGGCCGCACCCTATTGTATTTCACAAGGAGAGTGTATTACACTTGCCCTATAATTGGTAAGCTAATCTAAAAAATACACATGGATTTGGCCGAGCCAGGAACGGACTAGAATTTCCCGAAAAATATATATGGGGGAGAGAGCTGAAAATGCACCAAAGAAATGGTTTATTGAGAAAAAATTAGTCCCAACTCACAAAAACTATCTTGGCATTAGTCATTCAAAGAGACGCTAATTTTACCTTTTGCACTTCAAATACATCAACATAATTACTCTAAGGTCCTCATACTTTAAAAATAACATTGATATAGTTATCAATTTGTGATTTTAAACATAAATAGGGAGAAAAGAATAGTGCACTGAGGCTTTCCATGTCAAGACCACTAAATCCCTTCCTGCATGGAGTAATTCTTAGTCATTCTCAAGACATCGTGACCATTTATCCACGAACCACCACATGATTGATGGATACAAAGTTACCGATACCCAACCCACGCGCTAAATGTTGCCAAATTACAATCCAAAATCAGTGCATCCATACAGCTTTCAGTTTCTAACAGAAATACATTACTCCTCTAGTTGTACTAGCACACCTTCATCTCATAAGCGCGTCCCGTTTGACCAATCAGCATCTAACCATTTTAACTACTACCTCTACAGATTTCTCTACAAACAAAAGGTCATGCATGCGATATTTGTAGTTTTTGTAGTGTACATCTAATAGGGTTCCTAAGAACCATTGGCAGGTTGAACTTCAGATGGTGGCGCAGCCGTAGTTTCCTTGCGCCCAATGCCAGTCATTTGTAGTCCTAAAGTAGAACCTTCATTTGAACCCCCTTGGGTAGAGCCACCATCTAGCGCAGCCTTCAACCCTTTATTCTTTGCCTTTTGCGCCCAACCAACAAGGCCGACTTGCACGTGCTCTTCAAATATTGATTTCTTGAAATTGGTTCCCATCTTTCGTTCAACAAGACAGAGAAAGATCGAGTGGAGGGTTTCAGATATAAGTTACAAATTATACATTTGAACTGAATGATTTGAATTTGAGGGAGATTTGGAACTATATGGGTTAAAACGACTCCAATAGTAAATGGACGTTAGAGTAAATTACATAGACACTCATATGTGAGACTTTAATAACAAAAAATACCTCTAGAGGATTCAGGAATTACCATGATTTCCTCTGTCAGTAAAAACATATTACAATGTCACCCCTGTCAGTACTAACAAGCAAATTAAAATTTTACTCCCTGCTTTTCAAGTCATTTGGAGGGGGATGTCCATGTAATTATTCACATACATTATAATGGGTTTGAACTCAATGGCTCCAAAACAAAATCCTCCAATCCTAACACAGTGAGTGAAATCACAGAATTTGAAGGAAATATAGCAAGATTTACCTGTGTAACTAAAGCATACAGCGGTAACGTACTATAGCTGCAGAGCACTTGAATAAATACACTAAAATGACAAATAAAATCATCGGGTGAGCACTTTAAAAAGAGAAAATAATATTCGGATTCAGAGGGGAGAGAGAGAGAGAGATTACCCTATTACAAGCCTTGGGACAATATATCTGACTTGTCCCATAATGCAAGAGTCGAAACCATATTGAACCTACATGTAATGAAAATATAATGTTTAACCGACTTCAATATATCTTTCGATATTCGATATTAAAAATAAAAGTTTGAACAAATATTATACTAACCCATATCCAGAAGAAAAATGCTATCTCAAAAGCATTTTGGAAGAGGATAAAATGAATCAAGAAAAGGACAATCTGAGGTCGATTGAACCAAAAGAGATCATCAGAAGGCTGTACGACCAACTCGCCCTCAATTGCGCTGTGTTTCTCGGCAACTTCATGAGCCAACTGGCTAATTACATTCTCCAGCTTGGTGCCAACAGCAAGTAAAAGCTGCGAAATTAATTGTTAGTTATTTAAATGGAAACATATATTTTCCACTAAGGAAAAGATAAAAGAAACACGTTTATAGATTATGTGAAAGTCGTGCTCAAATTGAATATAAGGGATATATGGAACAAGTTTTATAAGTGGGATAATTGCATTATATTAGTCACTTATGATAAGACCCCTTTGGAATTTTACATGTATTGTTTACAAACTTGCCAAAGTAGTCTCATAGAATGTTTTCTTTATCTTTAGTCTGAACAGTTTCGGTCACGTGCATGCCACACATGATATTTCACCCATTTATTAACGGTCGGCACCAAAATTGCAAAAAGATAATCCTATGAAACTATTTTTGCAACTTTGAAAACAATGAGTCTAAAATTGCAATAGGTTCTATAAAATATTAGGAAATTGACGTCTCCTTGGACAAGGAGGGGGAGGGAGGGGGGGGGAGGTTTGCAAATAAATCATGCAAATAATAGGTCTGATCACGGATACTTACAATAAAAGGAAAAATCGCAATCCAAAAGTAAGTATGCCAGCCTGCAACAGAAAGAAAACCTCATATTGCATGAAATAATAATCGCATCATCGTACAAGTTATGGTCCCAAAACAGCTAAATCTAAACCACTCGTATATCATATGAGATATAACTTTCAGAGGATGCAAACATTGAGAAAGGTATTTGGAGTGGCATACCATTAATATTCAACAACAAGAAGATGACGACGAAAACCCACAAATACCAACTGCAATAAATAGAAATAGATATTAACATGTATACCAACTAAAAACTATTTGGTGAAAATATGTTGGAACTAAAAGAAATTAGTCACATGCTAATTCAAGTGTAAACTTTTGCATTATTCAATCCTCTAAATAATCAATTACCTTATTCCCACAACAGTCCTAAAGTCATCCTCCAAAGCACGTATCATGTACTTGTGGAAATTAAACTTTAGATTTCCTCCGCAATGTGTCTAAAACCAAATACAACTTCGATATCAGGCACACGCTACCAAGAATTGCAATACATGGGAAAAACTAAAGCACTATCGAGCTAAAGGATCAACACTAACTAAGAACGTCTAGCACATACCATTATGAAACCTAGTCGGAGAGCTGCATAATCCGACTTTGTGACAGACCCATATAATTGCTTACCAAAGGAATGCTGAAAAATTAAAAAAATAATAAGTTAACTCTCATCACTTATTATGAATTTATGATAGAGACAGATTTTTATAAACTGATAGAAACAAAATAAATAAAAATAATTTCGATTACTCGAAATCCCAACAAGAATAAATCTTGCCCAACATGAGTAAATCTTGCCCCAAGCTTAAAGTCAATTCTTTATTGATTCAAAAACTGGATAATGAAAAACGTAACCCCTAACATCTATGTATAACTAAGACTCCTACTGCGAGAGGAAATATCTTGACCCCTAAGCAACTAGAAAACTTAATCTACAAGTAACTAAATAAGCAAGGAAATAAACTTCTAACCCAACAAGGAAACCTAATTGAACGATAACTCAAAATAAGGAAATAAATAATAATCCTAAATAACTAAATCTTCGAAAATCTACTTCATAACAACTTCACCCCTAAAAACAGCCTTGCCCCCATGGCTGAACTCATAACAACTTCACCCCCCTAAAAACAGCCTTGTCCCCATGTCTGAACTCAGAAAACTGCTGCCTATGCTGGTACAGGCTTCCCAAATAACGATCATCAAATTGCGCCGTGAGTGCCTGGGAAAATTCTAGCCAAATAGTGTGTGGCTTACGGTGATCAGACCAACAGAACAAGTGCAACGCTGATCCTTCCGTGGCGACCAAGGCAAGTTGAACTTTGAGCTTCGGGGTTGTGTCATGAATCTCAAATTGCTGGTCGGCAAGAGCTGGCCAAGCAATCGGATCAGTGCCATCAAAAATCGAAAGCACCACGGTGGTGTGCGTGGCTGCTTTGGTCGTGTCAGGTTGCGATTTCAATGGTGAGGGCCGCGGAATTGCAGACATTCTGGGCAACTGGTGGTGGTGGCGGCGGAATTTTGTTGCTTTGTTTGATGAGCGTATTTTCTGTTGGTTGCAGGTTAGGGGCGGTGGTTTGCAGAATTTGGTTGATGGCGGGCAGATGGGTTGGGTTGCGTGTGGTGAGACTGGTGGGATAAAGTTGGCGGGAGGCGATGGACTTTCAGCGGCGATGGCAACGCCCTATTTTGGGTTGATGAAACCGATAAGGCGGTGTTTATGGCAGCCGCCGCATGTGCTTGAGGATGTTCATTCTTTTCAGCAATTCCGCCATCTCCGCCATCTGATTCTATAGTGCTGCTTTTCATCTGAGTTTAATCTTCCTTGAATACGCTCATTTTCTCCTCCATAGCTTGGAGACGGCCTTGAATTGCAACAAGAAGTTTCAACCATAGCAATTTTGGGGTGGGATCCAACAGGTCGGACCAAATTAAGAGAAACGGAAAAAAGATAAAAGAAAATACTTTCGATAAATCGAAAGTCCGGAATAAATCTTGCCCTACAAAAATAAATTTTGTCCCAAGCCTAAACTCGATACTTTATTAATTCAAAACTGGATAATGAAAAACGTAACCCCTAACACCTATATATAACTAAAGACTCGTACTATGAAAAGAAATAACTTGACCCCTAAGCAACTAGAAAACTTAATCAACAAGTAACTAAATAAGCAAGAAAATAAACTGTTAACCCAACAAGGTGAACAATAACTCAAAATAAGGAAATAAATAATAACCTAAATAACTAAATCTTCGAAAATCTGCTTCATAACAATTTCCGTCAGTTGGTATTTCCAATAATATATAAGATAAATAGTTCAAAACTGGCATCATAACCGACTAGAAGTTTAGATTTCTTAAGGAAACACTTAAACTTACCAACCAACCCATTATGGCTGAATGTCTACCCATGCCTAAAAAACGCTTCTTTATGAAATCATGCTGATGAACATGGGTCACCTTGTGTTTTAGAACTGCATGTTGTAATTCAGGATTAAGAAAGAAACATGAAAATATGTTATTGTAACATATTAACTAGAAGAATTTTGTTTCTTATGTTAGCATATAAGTTTGTGGTCTGTGGACAAATCATGTTATAGCATAAATGCTGAAGAGCGGTGAATCTATACCATGTCGGGTATCATAGTTATCCTTCGCAATAGAGTCTTCCCAATGCTTCCATTGTTGTATCTACACAAAAGTATCAGAATTAATAAGAAACTTTATAAAGGCTCATCTGTTGCATGTACATAAAAGATAAAATTAGTAAGTTACTCACCTTTGCCCCTCCAAGTACAACGGTGAGAACAGAAAACGTCACATGGACAATTGCTAGAACAAAGATAAAGACGTGCAGATGATGCAATCCTTCAAGTGATAACAACGGAACCTTATTCTGCAGGCAAAGGATGGAAGAACAAATTAGAATATTTAGTTAAAAATTTACATGGATAGTGTGTAGTGAACATGTACATCCTCTTCATCAAAAAGAAACAAAGAAATTATACATCCTGCATAGAAGTTGGTTAAAGTGTCTTTGAGTTGCCTAGTTGCAAGGTTTTTCAAGCTCTCTCCAACATATGTTACACATTTAACTTGTATAATAGTTCCCCGCCACTATTCAGCATACTTATGAACGTCATCTCTAAATACAGTTATTTTAAACTATGAAATGATGTTGTTCATTCCAATCTAGGATGCTAATGTGGGTAAAAAAAAGTAATAAAATGGTAACTAATATGTGTACTAATTCAATAGCCCGTTAGGAGCCAAGATTCCCAAGTTGCTATCGAACAGTTAAATACCATAAAAAGATAGAAAAATCATGTGACTCTGGCTCAAAGCTATTCTGTCTCACTTAACAAGAAGAAAAAACTATAAATATACATGTGGAACTAAAGTGCAAAGAAACTATGCCAATATATAAATGCCTTCCACAGTAATCAATACTCCAGTACAGTTTATCCCATTGAAAGAAATAGAATCTATCAGACATGATATCATGAGATATAACATTAGACTAACAATAAACAGAAATGGAGTGAATATTAGAGCTCCACTATTCAATGCAAGTTCGTTGCATTGAATAGTGAATAGTGGAAGTAGTCTATTAGTAATTTTTGAAGCTCCAATATCAAGTCCCGGACCAAAATGATATAAAAGAGCGTCAGCTTACCTTTGCAGCACAATAACCTGCATCAGACTCTTCAGCTAGCAACCTCCGGTGATGCGAACCTACTTCGAGAGTGGCATTAGACCCTTCTCCATGAGAAGAAGGTTTAGAGGATAATGAGCATGGTAGAAGGTGTTCCATTGTATCAGCAGGCACACAAATTTTGACAATACGGGATTGAAATACAGTCAGCAAAAGGGATATAAATCCCAACAGCATCAGCTCTGTGTCCACCCCAATTTTCATTCACCATATCACAAATACAAATCAGTCTCAAGGAAAATGAAATTAATATCAAATTCTCTTCCCATCAAAACCCTCAAATAAATATAACTCTTTTCTTAGAGTCTCTACAAAACTAAAAAGAAAAATTTGAAAAAATAAAGGAAAAAGGGAAAAGGGAAAAATCCCAGAAATAATATATATATATATATATAGAACTTTTTTAGAACATAATTCCATGTGTGTAAAAGAGAATTAACATAAGCAGATGAAAGGTACGTACCTTCTTTAACTTTCTGTAAAGCTTCATAGAGTGGCTTTTGGTTCTTCTTCTTCAAATACTGCACAAATTTAGCAAACAATTATACTTTTAGTATCAGCCCAGATTTCAAAAAAGGCATCAAAATGGGTCATTCTATGCTAGACCATTGGTCTCGTCGAGTGTACACCATTGGATTTCCAGACAGGAGGGCATTTACTAAAATGCCACTTGATTAATGGTGTACATTAAATCGAGACCAAATCATAAAATTTACCAAAATTTAGGGTGATACTTGGTTGCTCTCGATGATCTTCACTACACATGTCATGTGTATAGTGGAGACCACCGGGAGCCGTACATATATATGGTGGACATCAACCAGGAGCCCAAACTCTCGAGAGCTGGGCATGTATGATCCCAAAATATTCAGAATCACACACACACACACACATATATATATATATATATATGTATATATATATAAGAAAGTGAGTGAAAAATGAGAGACCTTTCCGGCGTAGTGAAGGAGGCGTTCGGCGGCAAGAGAGAAGGCGACGATGACGGTGCAGACGCCGGCGACCACCCACGTCGGCGTGAACTCCAGCGACGTCTCTTCACCTTCCCCACCCTCACTCATTTTTATTCCTTTTTCTCGACAAAATGCAAAAACCAACTTCAGATTACTCTATAAATAAAAAGTGACCGAGTGCGAAGTATCAAGACCAACGATGTCATCATGTCATGTGTAAAGTTACAAGAGACTACTTTATTTAGATTTTATTCACTTGTCACGTAACGTAAAATTGAATGGAATAAAAAATACGACGCCATTTGTTATAAAAGATTCAAATTAAGAATTAAGACCAAAAATATTAGCACAGAAGATCTTTTATTGTGAATAATGTTACATTTTTTATTATATTAGAAATGAAAAGTACATAATTTTTCTTTTAAAAATATAAATAATTTATATTTTGTATATTTATCATGTATAAAAGGCAATAAAATAAAAAATGCAATGACATTTGCGTCCCAATTGGCCGGAAAATTCTATGTCACACCGATATCAATGGTCCCGATGTGGCATACATTCTTGAATGAGAAATCCAATAATGTATGTCACACCGAAACTATTGGTATCAGTGTGGCATATAATGGCCCCTATTGGAATAAAAGGGTGTGAAATTCTGATGATGGGACCATCCAACAGCAATGGTGGCGATAAGGGCGAATTATCAATGGGAATGCGAGTGGATTTTGACTTATAATAAATGTGGGTTTTGACTTTTAAGTAGAATATCTATGTCGACTAAAAAAAAAAGAAAGTATAATATAAATGTGTGTAGATATATATATATATATATATTTGTGAGTGAGTTAATTATGGCAAGATTTGGACTTTGGAGCGTCAATCTCGGTCGGTCTGACAGCAAATGGTTGTCTGGTGTGGAAAATTCTATGATACACTGGTACCAATAATCTTGATGTGGCATACATCATTAAATTGGGGGTATTTTAGTAAATATTTCTCTATTGAGAGAATCCAATAATATATGCCACACCGAAACTATTGATACCGGTGTGGTATAGAATTTCCGTGTATGCTTGAGTCGGTAAATTCTTTCATGTATCAAAATATAATAAAAAAATGCTTGATTTACTTTTGGAAAAAGCATAATTAAGGACCATCACCAGCCACAAATTGTGGCTGGAACTAGCCCACGCAATACTTTTATATTTCTTCATCAGTATGTAGATAATCTAAAATTCTATACATATTTTAGGTAAAAGTTATGAAGAAATAATCGACTTAAAAATACGAAAATAGGAAATAAATAAATTAGTATTTATACGGGTAAAACACAAATAAAAATAAATTATTCGGAAGTAAAAATACATCCATTATTTTGCAAGATATATATTTTGTACTTATTTTTATATTATGAAAAAGATAAATTATATGAGTCATCGGTTACCAATAATTAATATTATGATAAATTATTAACATTTGTGTTTTTTAACTATATAATATTCAATAAATAATTTTATATTATTATTCAATTTTTAAATAAAAATATCTTTTGGCCAAAAAAGAAAGTATAATTCGTCAAGTATAATACATGATACGTAAAGTACATATACCAAACTATTCAAACTCAAAAGTACGAGTATTATTCGTTATGTTCAGAATGCATATGGGCAACGAAAGTATTTTTCAATTATACAAATGAACGTTTACTATATGGTTATAATACGAATTTTAACTAATAAAATCTAAGATTATTCACTTCATTGTAATTGTTAAATTAAAGAAAATCCGGTAGGGAACTTGTATTATTAAGTAACATATTTATAGAGTTACAAGAGAGAGAATACAAGAAAACCCTAAATTATAAAGAAGGTAAAAGATAAATAATGTAATAAGAATACTAGTCTAACTAGGAAATCAATAATAATACTAATCTAATTAGGAGAGCGATAATAATATCTAACACTCCCTAGCAGTCGCACCGTGAAAGTTTTGAACATTGAGATTGAACTAAAAATCAAGAAAAGATGTTACTACAGTCCGGGCATAAAGAATGCTTAGTAGAGAGATTTTGACGAATACGTTTCTCAAGGTGGAGCAGTTTCGTCTGGAAATCATTAAATAAGACGGCGGTTCGACGAAGACGCTTCTCAATGTAGAGCAGTTTCATCTGAAAATCATTAAATAAGGCGGGACTCCAAATCCTTGATTTGCCAAGGGTGAGCGGCGACAACATAAACAAAGATAAAGAAAAAAAAATTACCCTAAACTAAACTAGATAAGGTGCGCCGGATCGGATCGACGACTTGAGGATGGCGGAAGCGAGAGATCGAGATACCATGGCTCTGATACCATGTTAGATTAAAAAAAATCCCGTAGGAAACTTGTGTTATTGAGTAACATATTTATAGAGTTACAAGAGAGAGAATACAAGAAAACCCTAAACTATAAAGAAGGTAAAAGATAAATAAAGTAATAAGAATACTAGTCTAACTAGGAAAGCAATAATAATACTAATCTAATTAGGAGAGCGATAATAATATCTAACAGTAATTTTTATATCCTTGATGGACTAACCAAATTAACGAGAAGAGTTGAACAAGGTATTGTTCAAACTTATTTGAATTCTTTCAACCTCCGTTTGAGCTTGATTTCATTGTCAACTGAATCAAATTCGAACAACATTTAATTAAGTCAAATAGAAGTCGAGTTCGACCAATTTGATTTTTTGCACATATTATTATATTTAACTAATCAAGACGAACTAGATTTAAGTTTCAAAACTTATAAAACAAATAGGTGTTCGAACTAGTATTTTATGATAACAAACCAAACTCAAAGGAGTTTGACAATAAATCCTGATCGAATATCTATCTTTTAAACAATAATTATAACATATATAATAAAATTTCTGGAATTTCGTATTTCCATCGCATGCCAGGTCCTGACATCATTTTTCTCATTTCTTTTTTCTAGCCAAAATAGTTTTAAATGTTTTTATTTTGCAGTTAGCTTTATGTTTAGATAATTAATATTTTGTAGTGAATTTTTTCATATTAGAAAGACCAAATTGTAATATACTTTTTCAAACAAATTCCAAAAGTGATTATTACTTGTAACTTCAGAAAATATTCTAAGGTTTACCACTAATAAGTTTATTTCATTGTGATTAATAAAATAGACTTCGGTAAAATTCATTTTTGTGTACCCAAAAAAGAAAAAGAAATTATAAATATTGACCCACAAAATAAAATAAAAAGAATATTGCAAATATTTGACCCCCACACAAAAAATTATAAATAATTGACTCCACACAACAAAACAAAAAGGAAAAGTAAAGGAAACGTAGACAAGTCAAATAGTCAACAAATGTTTTGCGGTAATTGACTGGTTGTGTACTTGTGTAGGATAGAATAAATTTAAATTGTTGGTTTGTAAAATTGATAAGATCTTGTTTTAATTAAAGCACCAGCTGTAAGTAACTAATCTGACAGATGTATGTCAGATTAGCACTAACGATTTACTTTTATATTGAATATATTTTTTTATTATTATTCGTGTGTCTTAGTGCATGCAACTGAATTTCATACCAAGCGTATACATGAATTTTCTCTTTATATCTATGTGTGAGGGAGATGTTTTGTTCTAAAGCTTCCATTAATGCAATAGTTTTTGCTCACATACCTATTAAGGGCGTGTTTGGCATAAGAAATGACAACAACGATTTAATTATTAGATGAAAAAGAAGTTCGTTTAAGAGAGATGATTTTGGAAGAGGGGAAAAGGTGAAAATTTATTTTATTTTCTTAGTGTAAATCAAAATTGTATGTAAATGGTATTAAATATGTGTTTTGATAAGTAATTATTTGGAGGAAAATGTAATAACTATGGATGAAGAGTTGATATTACTAATCTTTCTTTAGAAATGTGCATCAACATAGAGTGTTAGTTTCAGATTTTTGTTTAAAAAGTTTTTCGAATATCTTTTTTCATAAAATAAAACTCATTGATTTAGACAAAGAAATATGAATTAAACAGATCTTATTTAATATGTTTTTTTAGTTCCGATTAAAATATATGATTAATTTGATATTTGACGTTAAGATATGGTTAGTGAATTCCATGTTAGGAGTTTAAGTTTTTGGGAGTAAGACATGGATAAAGTGTTAATTATGAATACTAAAGTCTAAATAGCTTGTTTTTCGCCTTTTTTTATGCTTGACTTTAAAATATATATTTTCAGATCTTGCATTTATAGATGATAAATATTACTTAAAAAAAATCTCAAAGAGATAAACCATGACAAATGCGTTTACAGTAGAATATTCTCCAAAAAACACGTATACACAATAATTATTCTTTTTTGATGTAAAGTGATTACTTTATTACCAACCAACGAAATATTTACAACCTTACAACGACACACCATCAAGCATAGTGCATCACAACATTGTTTACCTAATCATAGAGTGAAAAGAGCAAAACAAAACTAAGGAATTTTCACTGCCTCAAAGTATAAGCTATCAACTTTTTGTTTAACCTTCCATCTTCTAAAAGCATACAACATCCATCTTTGCCATCTGTCAAATTGTGTAGGACTATTTGCTACTTTAAGCCACTGCAATGTACTATCAAGAATGAGTTTTGTCCATTCACATACAAAAAACAGGTGACCTATTCTTTCATTTTCCTTTCCACATAACACACACAAATTGTCTTCTACTTGCATAAATCTCTCTCTAGTCAATAGCCTCTTGTGAGCAGCCAACCAAGAAATGAATGAATGCTTTAGAATATTAAGTCTATTCCACACAAACCTGGCCTGTCTGAAATTATCTTGTTTACTATGCATCCACTCGTATCCACTTTGAACTGTATATTTCCCAGAAGTAGTGTGCAACCATTGATTCTGATTATATGCTCCTCTTAGTTTATTCTTTACTTTGTCTATTTTCTTCCAAACCCAACTACAGTCCTGTAGAGGACTATAGTTCCGAAATCGACATCTTTAAGATACACACTTGAAATTCATTTGACCCAAAGTGAGTCCTTGTTCTATGATAAGGCCTATACCTGTTTGCCTACTGCTGCAATATTCCACAATTTACAGCTTTTAATATGCAACCCTCCATGTCTCTTTTTTGCACAAACTTTATCCCACTTTATCAATGGCACTTTCCTTTGCTGCTCTGATTTCCTCCATAAAAAATCATGCACTTCTGCTCCACTAACTTCACAACAGTTTGAGGCAGGACAAACATAGTTGACCAATACACATGCAATGAAAAAAGGACTGAATTAATTAATTGACATCCCAGCATATAACAAATTTCTGGATGCCCATCTTGCCAATCTGGTTGTAATTTTATCAACCAATGAATGACAATCAATTTTACTCCACTTAGTTGGGGCTAAAGGAACTCCCAAGTATCTGATTGGGAAAGTCCCTTCATTGAAGCCAATAATATGTTGAATATCATCTTTGACCTCTTGTGAAGTACCCCTTACATACACACTTGATTTTTGTTGATTTGCATAGTGACATGTGGTTCTTGAGAATTCTTGAAACTTTTCCCAAATAATTTGAACAAATAGTCTAGTTGCTTTGTAGAAGATCATGAGATCATCTGCAAAACAGATATTTGACAGTTTGAGATGTTTACAGGCTGGAAGAAACTTGAATCCAGACCCCATAGCTGCAATTCTTAGATTCTTGTTAAGTATTCTATGACAAATACAAAGTGCAAAAGGGATATTGGGTCCCCTTGCCTTATCCCTGGAAGTACCCATAACTTTCCCCATTTATCACTAAGGAGAATGATACATTTTGTATACATTCCATCACCCAATTGCTAAACTTCTGAGGAAATCTGGAGCCATCCAACATTTCCTTAATAAAGCCCCACGCTACCGAATCATAGGCTTTTCTGATGTCAATCTTCATCAGGCACCTTGGTGTCACATTCTTTATATTGTACAGTTGTATTAACTCCTGACTGATTAACACATTATCCATGATGGATTTGTCCTTTACAAAGGCTCCCTGGTTCTCATTTATAAGCACAGGCAGGACTTTGGCTAATCTCTTTGTCAACATCTTAGATATGCATGTAGATTGTGTTACAACAAGCAATCGGCCTGAACTCACTAGCCAGTTTTGGGTTATCCACTTTGGGAATAAGTGCTAACAAGGTACTGTTTAGTTGTTTCAGCATTCTTCCATGACTGAAAAAATCCAGGACTGCATTGGTTATATCTTCACCTACTATGTCCCATGTTGCTTTAAAGAAGCCTCTCCCATATCCATTCGACCCTGAGCTTTTATTGCTATTTATACTGAACATTGCTTTTTTTTACATCTCTTCTATCGAAAGGTCTCATCAACTCCATCAGTTGTTCTATATTGAGCCTTGGTCCAACTTTAAACACTGTATTATTAGCATGTTCCTTTTCATCCTGTGTCCCCAAAAGTTGCTTATAGTACTCAATGAAATGCCCTATAATTTCCTTATAATATGTCAGGATGTTACCATTGTCGTCCTCTATATTCACCACTCTGTTTCTATATTGTCTCTTCTTAAGGAGCATATGGAAAGATTTGGTATTTTGATCTCCCATGTTGATCCAATTGGCTTTACATTTTTCTTGGAGAAACTTATCAAGGGCTACACTATTTTCTTTCATTTTTTCCTTTGCTTGTCTTTCCCATTCATGAGCTACTGCCTTATGAGGGAATTGTTATAAGTAGCTCTGAACTTACATCAATTCCACTTTTGCACTCTCTGCCAGTTTTTCAATTTCAGAAAATTGTGTCCTATTTAATGTCTTCAGTCTTACTTTCAGGGCTCGCAGTCTTTGCACAACTCCAAGCATGATATTTCCATTGACAGATTGTGTCCAGCATTCCAAAACCTCTTGCTGAAACTGGGGAGCTACACTCCACATGTTAAAATACTTAAAAGGTTTCTTTCCATTCTTTCCTGCATTACTAACTGGACCACCATTGGACTATGGTCAGAAACTCTTTCAGGTAAGAAGAAAGCTTTTGTTGTAGGAAATGCCAAACGCCAGTGCTAATTAACTAGGACTTTATCTATCCGTGAATAAATTTCTTTGCCCACTTCATGGCCATTATTCCATGTATAATGATGTCCTTTCCATCTCATCTCTTCTAGCTCACAAAAATCCAGACATTCCTGAAACTCCTCAATTTCATTCACTGTGATACGCGTACCCCCAATCCTATCATGAATAGTAAATAATTTAATTTTCTTGAGAAAATTTGAGAGAAATGCCATTAAATCCACTTTTCCAGGGAACTTTAGATTTTTTTTAGGGAATAACTACTGAAGCATTTTCTTGAAATATTTTTAAGAGATGTCCACAAGTACATTTTTGATGAAAAAAATCTATGAAAAATTGGAAAATGTGAAATGAGGTTCCATCCAATTGGGGCCTAAATGTTTTTTTTTAATTACGGTCGAAACATATGAGTGATAATTTAAATACGTGACCTCTCACTTAGTGAGAAGGTGATGTTACAACTTTAAATTGCTCACATTATTTTTTATAATAAATCCAAAGGTAATAATAAAGTTGATAAATCTTAAAAACATAAATTTGAGAATTATGAACCAAAATGTCTGTGAAGTATTGATTCATTTAATATTTTTTTAATGTGATAAGTTTAGGGTAGCATAGTCAAGAAGAACAACCAACAAGGTCCAACACAGTTGGTAGATAGCTGGGTTCCTTAATCATGCTGTCCAGGGTTCGATCTCTGATCGTGTGTATGGAAAAATCTTTGTTGGGAGAGACAAAATTCACTTCGGTGATCTCTACGTCTCGAAGGGATTAGTTTTCGGAGTTCGGCTAGGGAAAACCCTTGGTATAAAAAAAAAAAAACAACAAAACAATTATTTTATCATTTTTCTATATAAAAATAAGTTAGTCTAGTGGATTAATTGACTTGAAAAAATACATTCATGAATTTATTTTAATAGTATTTTAGTATTTTGTTTCCAGACATTTTAATAATATATACTATCAAGTATCAACTAGTACTAGATTGTGTTACCAATTCTCATCTTGCACCAAACAAAGCCTTTCAGTATATTAGTATAACACGTTTTCCACATTGACAGGGACCAAAATATTATTATAATAGCATTAAATTGGCTCTGCCAATTGTCACGCATTTGGTCCAACCAAACATTTATGTGCTAAGCGCCTAAATCTAAAATATGGATAATTCTATGGTGGACTGAGAGCATTGCTCTCGATTCATTATCCACCACATATTTATAAGTGGTGGGGTGGTTTTCACATGGCGGTGAATGATGAAAACCACCACACCACTTATAAATTTGTGGTGGATAGTGGACCAGGAACAACCTCGATCCACCATAGATTTTTCCCCTAAAATATGCATAGCTGGTAAGAAAATCCATCCTAATACATTCGGAATTTGGATTTAACTACTAAAATCTTATAATTAATGGCGCTAGTATTATATATGGATAGGAAAAAGCTATGACGGAATCTAGATTACATAATGCCAATGAAATATAGTACTATTAGTGAAGCTCATGTTCCAAGATGTTAAAAGTCTTGGATTCTATGTCCTCCAAAAGCGTGCGAGCTTTTTGATATTTTTATAGCAGTAGTTGTTAGCTTATTGTAATAATTGTTAGTTGGTTGTAAGTTGTCTCAATTTGATATTCTTGACATGTATTAGGTAATCACTTCATTCAAAAAAATTAATCTAAATCAACAAAAGTTCGCCAATTATTCTTGCTTATTTTAACAAAAGTTTATGTATATACTGAATTGATCATATTGTTAAGGGAAAATTACTGAAAAACCCCCTTACTCTTCTTAACCTTGTGGGCCTTGCCCTTTCCCTTGTCTACCTTAGCCTATGGACCAAATGCACTAGTGGGCTTCTTAGCCTTCTTCATCTTTTTGGGCTTGGGCCTACAAGGGATGGCTAAAGCGGCCTCCTTTCCCTTGGGCTTTAATTGAGATTATGCAGTGACAAGTTTGTTCATTAGCCCAATGAAGTTGCATTCTATCTCATTGCAATTGAAATTCTCATCACAAATTGGGAAAAAAGAGTCAGAAAGTGACTGCAAGATGAGATCAGTCTAAAGCTGCGGGTTTATGGTGAAATCAAGAGCCTCCAATCTCTCAATCCTCGAGACCATCTTAAGGACGTGATCCCCAACTTTCTCACCTACTCTCATCTTGGCTTCGAAGAGCTCATTCGATATCTCATATCAAGCAATACGATTGTGCTGACCATAGAGCTCAACCAAGTGTGCCAAGATGGCTCTCGCCGAGGTCATCTTCTCGTGGGACATCTGCAACTCGATTGTCATTGAGCCCAACATGTACCCACACACCCAGATGTCGTCTTTGACCCATTTTTCATGAGCCGCAACTTTCTCCTTATCGGCACGAGTCCTTGCAGGTGCGGCTAGAATGTCAGTGTCCAACACATATCCCAATGACTCCATGTTGAGGATTATCATCAAGTTCCGAAACCAGTCCACAGAGTTAGGACCAGTCAAGGTGTTCTTTTCGAGCAAAATTGATTAGGGGTTGATAGTCATATTTCAAGAGAGATACAAGAAAAAACTGCAGAAAAGTAAATAAATTATTATATTTGATTATAATTGTGATTCCAAGTTTAAATCAAGGACTTGAAATAAAAACTTGGTCCCCACTACATTTTTGGAAAATCTATACTCCCTATGTAGAAGTCGGAAGTCATCGCTGGCAGACTTCATAGTGGTGATTGAATTCTTTATTAAGTTCAGTGAGTTGCAACCTTTTAACGATATATGACTCACTAACTTTCTAAAGTAGTGTCTAACATCAACCCATCTAATGGATGTTTCAATCTCTTTACCCATAATATTTCAAACCTCAACCTTTTAACGACATATTGGTTTGTGAATTATCTAAGTTTAGCCCACTAATATTCTATTAGTCTAACAATTGAATCTCATCTTACAACTTTTTTACGGTACATGGAGTGAAATTTGTTTCGACAAACGACATCTAATGCACTTAAGAATATTAAAATTATATTCTAAATACATAACCCCCACTAACTGGGAAGATGCCATGTACCATAATATAAACGTAATCTTTTTTAAGTTTAGCGGAGGGTGGGATACCTAGTATCTCTTTCCAACTTAGTATTTATATTTGGGAGAATTTGCTCGTGTTTGTTTAATGTCTCACTTTGCACATTAATTCATTTCATATCGCACAAACATAGATATAAATGAACATAAGAAAAGCAACTCTAGATATCGCACAAACATATCGCACACACGATTCATGAACCTTTAATTCCTATATTGGATCAAATCAATGGACGAATAAAAAAGAAAAAGACTCTAATCAAAAGCTTCCAAAGCTCCATCTCCAAATCCATTGGGCTCGATTTGGACTTATTTTTGGGCATATTCTATTTTTAACTATTACATAATTGAATAAGCAACCTATACAAGAATCTAATAAAAGAAATAAAATATATGCTCAAAACCGGCCTTTACAACCCATGAAAAGAAAGTATAGATTTAAAACAAGTCTAAGTCCATGAATTGTGTCCCCATCAGATAAAGCATGTCAAACATGATATATCACATAGCACACGAAAAATAGATATACTAATTTTTGAATTAAAATCTAATTTTTATTTTGAAGATACGTTTTGAGGATTCTATGATTATCTTACTTTCATAATACTAATTTTAATTGATAACTTTCAATTTCAAATTAAAATCTAATTTTAATAAGAAATTGAATTTCCAAATCAGTTAAAACCATTTGAATGGAAAAAGCACTAAATTTTAATTAAAAGTCCAACTTTAATAAAATAGAGTTTTAGGTGATTTAAAATTCAATTTTAAAATAAGATTTTAAGTTTTTTTTATCAAAATCCAATTTTAATAAAAAAATAAAAATAAACCTCCAATTAAAAAAAAATTAAAAATCACCTTTAATATACCCGGGTCACCCATGGGTCGACCCGGGTCGGTCAAGCCAAACCTATGTGTTCACAATACATGGGTTAGGCCGCAGTGCAGAAATAGAAAGTGTTTTTTTTATTTGATAGTTAAAGGTCAAATAGAAAGTTTACATGAATTAGCAGTCGCCTCCCGATGCCACCACGTTGACTGGTTGACCCGAGTGACGGAGTTTTCGAACCTCGTCTTTCTTTTGATATTGAGTCACCATAAATTACATAAAAATAGAGTTTTATTAATTTTTTTGGAATAAAATAATCAAACAATCTTGAAAACATAAATTCAAGAAAATCTATGGCTATGCTTGGTTACGTTTTCAACACCATTTTCGTCCGAATTTTTCTCCCAACATAGTTTGGATCACACAATTTTCATCCGGAAAAGATGTTAATTTTTGTTCAAAAAAAAACATCATCATTGTGTCTCCCACTTTTTCTCTCACTCTCACGTTCTCTCTCTCACTTTCTCTCTCTCTCACATATTATATATAATATATATTATTTTAATATAATTGGAAGACGACATATAGAATGTCGGCTTCACTCTCTCACATTATATATATTTTCAATATATTTGGTCGTCTTCACTTTTTATATATATATATATATATGTATATATATATATATATATAAAAATTGAAGACGACATTTCAAATGTCGTTTTCAATTTTTTTTTATTTCGTAAATTAAATATAATATTGTAATTAAAAACAATTTTACATATATATATATATATATATTCTATACAATTAGAAGCTAAAATTTAAAATGTCATGTTCATAAATAAAAAAGAAATAAACGAAATTGAAGACGACATTTCTTCAATTTTTTTTTATAATTTTCGTAAATTAAATATAAATTTGTAATTAAATATAATTTTATATATATATATATATATTATATAATTCATAGACGACATATAATATGTCGTATTCAAAAAAAGCAAATTGAAGACGACATTTTAAATGTCATCTTCAATTTTCTTTTCTTTTTAAAATTTTTGTAAATTAAATATAATTTTTTCTATATATACATATATATAGTTACAATATATATATATATATATGTATATATATATATATGTATATATATATATATAGGTAGAAGACGACATTTCAAACGTCGTCTTCATAAATTAAAAAAAATAAAAATACAAAATTGAAGACGACATTTGAAATGCCGTCTTCAATTTTTATTTTTTTTATAATTTTTGTAAATTTATTTTGTAATTAAATATAATTTTATATATATATATATATTTATAATTCGAAGATGACATATTATATGTCGTCTTCATAAATAAAAAAAAAAAGAAAAAGAAAATTCAATTTTCTTTTTTCATTTTTTTATTTTTGTAAATTAAATATAATTTGTTCTATATACACATATATATATTTAGAATATATATATATATATATATATATAGTTAGAAGATCATAAATTAAAAAAAATTAAAATACAAAATTGAAGATGACATTTGAAATGTCGTCTTCAATTTTTTTTTTAATTTTCGTAAATTTATTATAATTTATATATACTACTAGTACCTACATATATACATATAAATTTGTACATATATACATATATATTTATCTATATAATAATTATTATAATCTCAATATTATATTATAATTTTTAATTATTAACAAACAAAAACTTACATGATTTGACAGCTACAGTAATTTATGTTCCCTCTGAAAACAAAACCAAACACTACCTCACCAAAAAATCACTCAAAAATCAACTCCCAAAACATAACCAAACATTATCCTATCAAAATTGCACGTGTCCCCATTAAATTTTCACCAATAATTCTCACCAAAATACCATCCCAAAACATAACCAAACATAGCCTATATATCTAATCATGCATTGCGAAAACTGTCATGCATATCAACATATCACATATTTACAAGTATATTCATATATGCCAAAATTCAGATTTGGCTCTAATACCACTGTTGGAAAACTAAAAAGAAAGCAGCGGAAACTGTGTACCAAAATTTTTTGGATTTCCCAACTACAGGATCAATCCGGATTTAATGCATATAATGAAAAAGGAGTTAGATTTACCCTACCCATTGTAGCGAAGTGGTTGGAGGCTATCCCCAAAGCTCCTACAACACCGGTGGAATAATCGCCTTTTTGATTTCTGACCCGGAGTGATGAATATGCCACCATCTCTAAATCACCACACGAAAATCTTGATGAAAAATCTTCCTCTTTTCCTCTTGATAAACATGGCTAGAAAGAGAGAGAGAGAGGGAGAATTTTATGTTTTTTAGCTTGTGTGTTGTAGCTTATGTTATGACCTAGGTTTTAACTTAAAAGTGATATTTATATCACAAGTCCTAAAAATCAAAAGAAAAAGCCCATGATGGGTGTCCTAATGGATACCCAACCCGGCCTTGTGCACTTGCCTATGCGAGTGCACTTTGGTAGAGTCATGACTCTTCTAATTTGATTTTTATATATTTAACTAATATATTTAATCCATTTAAATAATTAATTAAATTATTTGATTAATTAATTAATCATTCTCCTCCAAAAAAATAATTAATTAAATAATCCTTTAATTAATCAAATTAATAAAATCATCTAATGATTTAATTAATTCATTGGTCTTTATTAATTTATTCAATGAATTAATTTTGGTATCAAATACCGAAAACACCCCAAAAACAATTCTCCTAATTTCATCTAGATTCCATAAAGTAGGAGTCTTTAGGTTTGTTCCAAAAGATATTGGTGAGGAGACCAAGGATGTGGATAACACCTAACCAGTGACATGGCCCACATCGAAACCCATTTGAAATGAATGATCAGATCATTCTTAAATCTTAACCTTTCCCACTGTGATTAGAATATGAGTATAAACCCTTCGTTCTTTATCCCAACCAAGTAAGAGCCATGAAGTCGTCAAACTCATATACTTGACCATATGCTAGAATAATAATACAAAGAGCTCTAATTCTTTGGCCGAAGTCTTATGATCATACTTACTCATTATGGGATAGGATATTGACACACAAAAATTCTAGCAAGTGTACTAGTTCGTGCAAGTAATATAATGGATTTGAAGTCCGGATTGTCGTACCCTAGAGACAATTGTATTCAATTACTGAAAGTACTGTATTATCTAACTCTAAGTCAAATCAGATGATTAAGGTGTGAATTATGCAATAAAATAACTAAATTGAAATTTACCAACTAAAGAAAACAATAAAACTTGAATTATTATCAATGAGAGAAACGACTAAGACACACGATCCAGCCAATTGTTCAATTTGATTATGAATTCTATCTTACCGGATTATTAGATTGATTAGGTTAAGGCAAAATTCCCTAAATTACTCACTATCCAATCTCTTGGTATAGCAATTCTATTTTCATTAACGATTCCTATATCTCTATATGAAATTCGAATTAATGAAAACGCATTACAAGAATTCATGGAATTTCCCGTTTTCACGGAAAGCACACACAAGGAAATCGAATCTATCTCTAGTCAATTTTACGTTGTGATGTTTAATACCTAGATGCATTCCTAATTTATCTCCTCTCGGTCTCAAAACTAAGCACAAGTTCATATGATTGGTGATCAAACAAACATAGGCATTAATAACAAGTATTAAACATATAACCCAAATCAAAATTAACCCGAAAAAAATAAGATTCATAAATCAAATATCTCAATTTGCCTTCACATGGTCTCAGTCAAAGGAAAATTTAAGTCATGCTTGTAAAGGAAAAGCAATAATCTATCTTGAAGAACATGTTTAATGAAAACAATTCAAAAGGATGAATTTAAAACTCCCTAATACAAGTTTGTGATGAATTTTGCTTGAATTCTCCGTCTTCGTGGACAAAGATGGAGTATCTTCGCTTTCTTCTTCTTCCTAAAGCTTCTCCTAACCCTCTTGGAGTGTTTTCAAGTCTCACAATTCGTAAAAGTGGCAAAAGTCACGAATTTTTACCTAATAACGCGTATTTATAGATGCTGAAATCGGCCCTTAGCCGCGGCTAAAAAGACGGTAGCCACGGCTAAAATCTGCTATTCATGTTTTTTGCCTATTTTAGCCTTGATAACTTCATATCTTCAAAGCACAAATGTTCCTTCATGATCACCATGGCTAAGGGTCTTCATAGCCTTGGCTAAAGGAGTATTTTGAGAACTTCTTTGATCTTTTCATTCATTTTTGCTCCAATTCTCAAATAACCTATAAAAACACAACCAATCACAAAATCAAAGCATATGTGGCATAAATACACTTAACAACTCATCAAAATACAAGAAAAGAGGCGCTTAAAAGGCGTAAAATACGAGCTTATCAACACCCCCAAACTTAAGTTTGATCGTCCTCGAGCAAAGAAATTAAAGCAAACACATAAGCTCGAAAATTCTACAACTCATACACAAAGGCAAGATAAACACCTTAGAACAAGACTTATGAAGAATCACTTATTCATCAAAAAGTTTCAAATTCATATTCCTCAAAATTTCTGCAACACTATCCCAAATCATGAACACCCACGTCTCCTCATATGTCTAGAGTCCACATTAATCAAGATTATGTAAACAACTCAAACTCATCAACACAAACCAACTTTGAAAATATAACTTATTCGACTGCACAATACGCGATAACCATGATCAAAAGGTCTTTCCGGCTTGTAATGTAAGGCTCGGGTGTTGGCTTGGTATGGAAATATATGGAAGAAAGTGACTAAGGGTTTAGAGAGCTTAAAACTCGATATCTTCAAGCTACACTCACTAACTAAATGCATCATACTCAAAATTCTCACCACTTTCTTTCTCCTTTTTTTTTCTTTTCCTTTCCAAACTCACAACCCCCAAACTTATTTCTTGTTGACTTGGGTTGTGTACGAGTTACAATACCTAACCAATGATCATTGAAACATCACATATATATAGCCTAGTCAAGAATTTTATTTTTTTTTCTTTTTTTTTCTTTTTTTTTTCCTTCGACTATTTCGGCTCAACTTAATTTAAGTGCTTCTCACATCCATATCTTTCATCTAGTATATCTCAAAACCTTCATCAATTCTCAAAAATTAACCAACATCAACCTCCTTCAGAATGTGCACAAAACAGTAACACACATACCCAAACATAGCTAAAAGAATACCGAATTGTAAGCTTTCATAACCGGGTGATTATCTTTGTTTTTCTTTTAGGCTAACTGGTAGATGATGTGGTTTATGAACAAAAAGCGAATGGTGGTCTATGGTGTGCTTAGCACACCCCATTCTTATCATTAAGGCTCAAATAAAGGTCTAGAGATAATGAATATACTGCAGGCAAACGCAAGGCTAAAGACAAATCAAAGATGGCCTAAATCATGTCATGGTCACGCAATATCAGTGCATTCTTCAAAATTAAACAAACGCAGAAAGTTCATGCCTCGAGTCCGCAAAAATTTTCATAAGCTTGACTAAAAAGGATATCAAGACACAGAAAAGCATGTTGATCACAGAGAAACGAATTGGAAGCTAAAACAAATGAGACGGCAAAATCATAAAGCTTCATCAGAAAAATGACAGTTCATTAGAATTATTCCAGGCATTTTCTCTTGCACATATGTGTATAAATTGCGTCAATTTCTGGGCATATCAAACTGTTTTTGTTTTTCATGCATTACATGTATCCACCCCCAAACGTAATCAACTCATTGTCCTCAATGAGCCAAATGATGGAAAATAAAAGTAACTAGGGGAAAAATACTGCCCTGATCAGAGAGTGAGGTTGAAAACTCCATATAGAATTCCAGACAGAACGGGCATGGGAGCTAACGACAATCACTCGCGAAGCTGGAAAAGAAGTGAGACCTAAACACATAAACAAAAGAAACCAGAACGTAGACACAAACACTTTGTAATTAGGAGATTAATATTCATCATAAGCGAAAAATAAAGACAGACTAAAACCAAAAGAAAAGTCTCAAGAAAGCATAACCAAAAAGCAAGAATAAACGCAACATATCCTGAACAACGAAACATAAACTCAAATGTCATCATCGGTATCATGTCCCAAGTCCTCTGGTGCGACAGAAGATGCCGGAGCTAGGCGATCGAGTTGTTGCTGCATCATATCAAGGTGATGAACAATGTGAAGAAGAAGCTCTCTATCTGTCATGTCGGCCAAAACAGGGCCCTCAGCTATAGGAGCAGGAAGAACAGCAGGGGCCATATCAGTGTCGGCGGCGGCTGGTGCAGGAGCTGGAGTAATAGGCGTGGGACCCTTGAGATGAGCAAATAGAATAGGATTCCCAGGAGAAGTAAGGGCCTCACCAGTGACCACTTTAATACCAGCCTGACGACAGAGGGCAGTCACTAAAGATGGAAAAATAATCGTGAACTTTTGTTTGGTACATGACTCGATGGCATCTAGAAGAGAGTTCTCTATAATAGCACTAGCATCCACACGCAAGCTACGTGTGATAGCAAAGAGAAGAATAGCCCGCTTCTTAGTGATAGCTGTGAAACCCAAAGTAGGGATGAGGCGGGAGCATATCAAGTGGTTCCAAAAATGAGCCTCTTTGGTGAGTCGTTGCTTGGGAAGAGAACGGGATGCGCTATGAGCTCCCTGTGTCCAAGCTGCAGGTGCAGCACACAACTCCTCAAGAATCATATCAAGGTTGTAGTGGGCCCGAAATTCCGTTTTATAGTCAATCGTACCCTCATTCGGCAGCCCATAAACCCTATTAATGGCCTCTTTATCAATCATAACCTCTTTACCGCGAACTGTAACATACCCGTAGTCCCTAGCGGTGGAAGCCACACTATTGGCATAAAACTCATGTACTAATGAGAGAGAAACATCACATGGTTTGGCTACAAAGGTCTGCCAACCATTTTTGACAACTTTTTCTCGAAGGTTGTGCTTGGAAATCTTAAACCAACGCTCAATAGTCACATGCTTCTTCATAATTTTCTTGTATCGTTCAAAAGCATCTTGATCCGGAAAAACCTCTGGGTCAAAAGCAGCGGGTTCTCGTGCAATAACAGGTGTCTTACCCTTCTTACTTGTCTGACTGCCCTTTTTACCCGTCTTCCCTTGTGTGCGTGCCATAGAAATCCAACAACCCAACAATGACAACACCAAGATCAACTAAGCAACAGTACTCACCCAAACGCAGCAATACAACAACCCCAACTCCAAGCAGATAACACCAAATACCCAAGTAGAGAGGATTCCAAACAGCAGTGAAGCAGAATTTGTACAAAATACCCAACAAAACCAAGGCGTATCACAGAACAGCCAATTAATTCAAGTAAAACACAGCAACCATCCCAAGACCTTGGATTCGAACAAATAACACAAAAGCCCAAAGTAACCAAGACAAGAATTCTCGCAAAACAGCCCGAAATCCTCACCCGTTCGTCGGAATCACCGAACCCACACTCTATACTCAACTAAAGTCCAACATACGAGCAAGGCTCGATTCACAAGAAGGGAAAGCATGAACTTACGAAAGAAGGCTGAAATAGCCCCAATGGTTTCGCCCGGTGCTGAAACTACGAAGAGCGGCCCCGGAAGTGGTGAATGCCGTCGGAAAATGGGTGCGAGCAGGTGGTCTTTGTCGGTGATGAACGCCTGCGAGTTGAAGGGTTGAAGGGGGATTTTGGGTATTTTTTTTTTTTTACAGTGTGAGGGGAAAGAATCAGCCGAAATCAGGGAGACGGCGGTGCGCGCCGGTGAACGGCGGGAGTGGGTTTCGCCGGCGAGTGCTTAAAGGAGGTGACGAGGGGAATTTGAGTTAGAGTTGGTGAGAGAGAGGGGCTCTTTATGTTTGCTGCTGTTGAGAAAAATAGGAGTTGGGGAGGGGTTTCGAAATTTAAGAATTTTTGTTTGTTGGATTTTTTATTTTTTTTTGTATAAAAGTGTCGTTTAGCCGTGGCTAAAACCATGGGTAGCCGCGGCTACCGGGACAGAGAGGTTTTAAAATTTTAGCCATGGCAATGGTGATGGGAGCCGTGGCTAAATTTACCTGGGAGCAAAAAATTTTTTTTTTTTTTTAAAAAAAATGATTGTTCGACTAAGCTATGGCTAAGATGACTGCGAGCCGTGGTGATAAAAACAGAGGTTATTCATAAAATGTGAGAATTCTTAGCCGTGGCTAGGTGATGTTTAGCCGTGGCTAAAATACCTAGACGTAGAGATATATATATAAAAAAATCGAAAATTTTTAATGCAAGCCACGGCTAAAGTGATATAACACCACCCCCAAAATACTGAACACCAAGGCTAAATTTTCCTTGAGCTTGTAGGAAACATCATTGTTCTTCTCGATTATCTCTCTTGTATGGATTACAAAAACCTGAGACACGAAAATAAACTATTTAAAAAAAATAAAACGACACAACTGACTCTAAAGCGAAACGAAGAAAAACAAGAAAACATGGGTTGCCTCCCAAGAAGCGCTCGTTTATAGTCATTAGCTTGACTGTTCAGATGTCGACTTAATTCGACGGATCTTGGAGCATAAGAACCGACTTGTCTTTGCTCCACTCGTTTCCTTCATAATGCTTCAATCGATGACCATTGACCTTAAAAGTGCCTTTATCCTCATGAAAAACCTCAATTGCACCAGATGGGTAGACTTTTGTCACGGTGAAAGGTCCCGACCACTTAGAACGAAGTTTTCCAGGGAATAATCGAAGCCGTGAGTTGAATAGAAGCACCCTTTCTCCCTCGGTAAACTCTCGTGGAATTATGCGTTTGTCGTGCCACTTCTTCGTCCGTTCCTTGTATAGCTTTGCATTTTCATAGGCTTCAAACCGTAATTCATCCATCTCGTTGAGCTGCAACAACCTGTTAGTTCCTACATCTTGCATATCAAAATTTAGAAATTTTATAGCCCAGTAGGCTCGATGTTCTAATTCAACGGGTAAATGACAAGCTTTACCAAAAACTAGACGATATGGAGACATTCCGATGGGGGTTTTAAAAGCAGTTCTATAAGCCCATAAGGCATCATCTAACTTTAAGGACCAATCTTTCCTAGAAGAATTCACAGTTTTCTCTAGTATTCGCTTAATCTCCCTATTGGATACCTCAACTTGCCCGCTCGTTTGAGGATGGTAAGGTGTAGAGACCTTATGGGTAACACCATATTTGCGTAAAAGAGAATCAAATTGTTTATTGCAAAAATGGGTTCCACCATCACTAATAATAGCTCTGGGGGTTCCAAAACGTGTGAAAATATGTTTTTTCAAAAATTTGACAACCACCCTAGCATCATTAGTCCTAAGAGCTTCAGCTTCTACCCACTTAGACACATAATCTACTGCTACTAAAATGTATTTATTAGAGCAAGAACTTGGGAAAGGTCCCATAAAATCTATACCCCATACATCGAATAATTCACATTCTAGCATGTTAGTCAGTGGCATTTCATTCTTCCTAGATATATTTCCAACTCTTTGACATCTATCACAAGACGCTACATACACATAAGCATCTTTAAATAGAGATGGCCAGTAAAAACCTGATTGGAGAACCTTAGAAGCAGTCTTCGTGGGCCCAAAGTGGCCACCTACCTCACCATCATGGCAATGACTCAGAATCGATGTCATCTCCTCAGCCGGTACACACCTCCTCACTACACGATCTGCACACACTTTGAACAAAAAGGGCTCGTCCCAAAGATAATGTTTGACATCAGATAGAAATTTCTTTCTTTGATGAAAAGTCAGCTCGGGGGGAAGAGACCCTGTTACAATATAATTTGCAAAATCCGCATACCAGGGGAGGGGGCCATTAACAACAGCATATAATTGTTCGTCAGGAAATTCCTCCCCTATGGGTGTATCATCCACAGTATCCGATTTAGGTGCCTCAATCCTAGATAAATGATCAGCTACCACATTTTCTACTCCTTTTTTGTCTCTAATTTCTAAATCATATTCTTGGAGTAACAAAATCCACCGAATTAATCTAGGTTTGGCATCTTTTTTAGCAAGAAGATATTTGAGTGTAGAGTGATCAGTGTAAACGATGACTTTGTTCAAAACAAGGTACGAATGAAATTTTTCAAAAGCAAAAACTACAGCTAGCAGCTCTTTTTCAGTGGTGGCATAATTCAATTGAGCCTCATTTAAAGTTCTACTAGCATAGTAAATTGTTCGAAATACCTTGTTTTGTCTCTGACCAAGAACAGCACCAACTGCTGAATCACTCGCATCACACATAAGCTCGAAGGGTAAACTCCAATCAAGAGCCATCATAATAGGTGCAGAAATCAATAGAGCCCGTACTGTGTTAAAGGCCTGCAAACATTCGGGAGAAAAATCAAATGCGACATCTTTCATAAGCAAGTTGGACAGAGGCTTAGCAATTTTAGAGAATTCAGGAATAAAGCGTCTGTAGAACCCGGCATGCCCTAAGAAACTCCTCACAGCCTTCACCTAAGTAGGCGGGGGAAGTTTCTCGATCACCTCAACTTTGGCACGATCTACTTCAATCCCCTTATGGGAGATTTTTTGACCAAGGACAATTCCCTCTTCAACCATAAAGTGACATTTTTCCCAGTTGAGTACCAGATTAGTTTCCTCGCAACGTTGTAGCACCAAGGTTAAATGACTTAAACATGCATCAAAAGAAGATCCAAATACCGAAAAATCATCCATAAATATTTCTAGAAACTGTTCTACCATATCATGGAAAATAGCCATCATGCAACGTTGAAAGGTAGCTGGAGCATTACATAATCCGAATGGCATCCGTCTATAAGCAAATGTGCCATAAGGACAAGTGAAAGTCGTTTTCTCTTGATCCTCAGGTGCAACCACAATTTGATTATAGCCAGAGTAACCATCCAAAAAGCTGTAAAATTCATGCCCGGCTAATCTTTCAAGCATTTGGTCAATAAAGGGAAGGGGAAAATGATCTTTCCGGGTGGCATCATTTAATTTTCTATAATCTATGCACACTCGCCACCCGGTGACTGTTCTAGTAGGAATTAACTCATTGTGTTCGTTAGTAATAACAGTCATACCTCCCTTTTTCGGTACTACCTGGGTGGGACTTACCCACTGACTGTCTGAAATGGGATATATGATGCCAGCATCAAGCAATTTGATTACCTCCTTTTTCACCACTTCTTGCATCATGGGGTTGAGTCTCCGCTGAGGTTGCACTGTTGGTCTGTAGCTATCTTCCATCAGAATTTTGTGCATGCAGATGGAGGGGCTAATTCCCTTGATGTCTGAAATCTTCCACCCGAATGCCCGTTTATGTTCCTTCAGCACTCTCAACAATTTTTCTTCCATAAGCCCTGTCAATGAAGATGAAATAATAACTGGTAAGTGTTCAGACTCAGAAAGAAAAGCATATTTAAGATGAGATGGGAGTGGTTTGAGTTCGAGAGTTGGGGGTTCTTCAATAGATGGCTTGGACAGTGGTGAAGACAGTGGTCTCTCCAACTCTTCAAAGTGTCGTCGATAGCTCCTTTTGAATGGTGGATTAGCTTCAAGGCTCGCGACAATTTCTTGCAATCTTTCAGGAGCTGAATTCTCATATTCGGACTCCGCAATACATTCCTCCCATTTATCTTCAAATCTAATGCTCTTAAAATACTCAAAAGTTAATGGGTTAAATGCATCGATATGAAAACAAGTGGAATCGTGGGGAGGGTGTTTCATAGCTTGACAAACATTAAAAGTAATAGCATCCTCACCCACACGAAGAATCAATTTACCCATGGCTACATCGATTAACGCCCTACCAGTGTTGAGGAATGGTCGTCCCAAGATTAATGGCATATCCACATCTTCCTCCATTTCCAAAACAATAAAGTCTACAGGAAAAATGAATTTATCAACCTTCACCAAAACGTCCTCTACAATACCTCTGGGGTACTTGATGGATCTATCTGCGAGTTGTAGAGATACTGTGGTTGGCTTAGGTTCACCTAGTCCAAGTTTCCTAAAAAGAGACAAAGGTAAAAGATTAATACTTGCACCTAAATCACATAAGACTTTTGAGAACGAAAGAGGACCAATAGTGCAGGGGATCGTAAAACTCCCTGGATCTTGCAGTTTTGGTGGCAATTTATTTTGGAGCACGGCTGAACATTCTTCCTTGAGAGCTATGGTTTCATGCTCTTCCCACTTCTTTTTATTGGACAGGAATTCCTTGAGGAATTTTGCATAACTTGGCATTTGTAGCAACGCGTCAATGAAAGGAATATTGATTCGTAGTTGCTTAAGCATGTCAAAGAATTTGCCGAATTGCTTGTCCACTTTCTTCTTTTGTAGAGCTAAAGGGAAAGGGGGTCGAACCTCTACTGGTCTCGGATCACTCAATAGTGTAGAATTTGACTTTTCAGTACTAGAAAGCTGGCCAGGTAGTTTAGCCGCGGCTTTCGGAGTTTTAGCCGCGGCTAAATTTTCGTCGTCAGTTTTAGCCGTGGCTTCTGGATTTTTAGCCGCGGCTACTGCGCCAGTATCTTCTTTTTCGAGCCCAATTTGTCGCCCATTCCTTAATTCAATTGCTTGTACTTGCTCTTTCGGATTCTTTTCAGTGTCACTAGGTAATGATCCTGGTGCCCTACCCGAGAGTTGATTCGCCAATTGTCCCAATTGTGTTTGTATGTTAGCTATATTAACTTCAATGTTTTGACTTCGCTCATCATTTTGCTTGATGTATTGGAAAATTAACTCCTCAAAAGTCGGTTTCTTCTCCTGCTGCTGATACCCTCCTTGTCTCTGAAAATTGTTCGATTGAAAACCTCCTTGTCGCTGAAATAGAGGTTTCTCAGAATTGGACGGAAAACCCGGGGGTGGCTTAACCACGTTATTGTTATTACTCCATGAAAAATTTGGATGGTTTCGCCATCCCGGGTTAAATTTCTCAGAAAAAGGGTCATTTGGGCTCTTGTTTGAGTTGTGCACATAATTAGCACTCTCGACTAACTCAGGCTGGAGGGACGAGCCACCTTGTTGACAATCAGCACTGTGATGATCTCCACCACAAGTTTCACACACAACTTGTACTTGATTTACTGGGAAATTGAAAACATCTAACCTCTTGTTCAACATCTCCACTTGTGCAGCTAATGTTGTGGAGGTATCCACTTCATAGACTCCACTAGGCTTCTTTGGGAGTATTATTCTCTCGGTAGGCCACTGATAATTGTTCTCAGCCATATTCTCGATCATATCCCGAGCCGCCTGTGGTGGTAGGTTCATGAGAGTCCCACCCGCAGCTGCATCAAGATTGGTTCGAATGATGGGACCAAGACCTTGGTAGAAGATCGTCACTTGAGCCCATAACTCGAATCCGTGGTGGGGACATTTACGAAGAAGTTCCTTAAAGCGCTCCCATGCTTCATACAGTGATTCCCCTTCAGTCTGCCTGAATCCTTGTATCTCAGCTTTTATAGCTGCTGTTTTTCCAGGTGGAAAATACTTGCTCAAAAATTTCTCTACCAACTGATCCCAAGTGTGAATGGATGCAGTTGGCAAGGAGTCAAGCCATGCTCTAGCCTTGTCTTTCAGTGAGAAGGGAAAAAGCCTCAATCTTACTGCTTCATCAGTTACTCCGTTCTGCCTAAAGGTGCTCAGAATATCAAGAAATCTGGCAATGTGAGCATGAGGTTTTTCATCTACTGCACCCCGGTATTGATCATTAGTGATCATCTGAAGAATCACCGGTGGAATCTGAAAAGTGTTCGCTGCTACAGTTGGTAACACAATAGCTCCTGCAGCTCCATGAACAGTGGGTTGCATATAGTCGCGCAGAGGACGCGGTGCATGCTGGCGTTGTTGGGCTAGAGTGTTAGCAACTGCAGCCTGAATGATTGCTTGAATAGCCGGATCATCTGGATTGAACCCTTGTGGACCAGGCAACGGATTGTTTTGATTATCATCATCCATTGCTTCAGGCTGATTTCCATGGTTCAGTGCTCTCCTTGCTCTATGGAATGTGCGTTCGATCTCAAGATCAAAATCAGCAAGTTCTTCTTGAGAAGTGCGGGTCATGCACTACTCAAAAGACAAACCTGTCAAAAGAAACAGAAAGAAACAAGGTAAAAATAAGAATAAATAAATAAATAAAGCGACTTAATCTTAGAACAGATAAGTGAATCTCAATATCAAATAAAACAATTGTCCCCGGCAACGGCGCCAAAAACTTGACACACAAAAATTCTAACAAGTGTACTAGTTCGTGCAAGTAATATAATGGATTTGAAGTCCGGATTGTCGTACCCTAGAGACAATTGTATTCATTTACTGAAATTACTGTATTATCTAACTCTAAGTCAAATCAGATGATTAAGGTGTGAATTATGCAATAAAATAACTAAATTGAAATTTACCAACTAAAGAAAACAATAAAACTTGAATTATTATCAATGAGAGAAACGACTAAGACACACGATCTAGCCAATTGTTCAATTTGATTATGAATTCTATCTTACCGGATTATTAGATTGATTAGGTTAAGGCGAAATTCCCTAAATTACTCACTATCCAATCTCTTGGTATAGCAATTCTATTTTCATTAACGATTCCTATATCTCTATATGAAATTCGAATTAATGAAAACGCATTACAAGGATTCATGGAATTTCCCGTTTTCACGGAAAGCACACACAAGGAAATCAAATCTATCTCTAGTCAATTTTACGTTGTGATGTTTAATACCTAGATGCATTCCTAGTTTATCTCCTCTCGGTCTCAAAACTAAGCACAAGTTCATATGATTGGTGATCAAGCAAACATAGGCATTAATAACAAGTATTAAACATATAACCCAAATCAAAATTAACCCGAAAAAAATAAGATTCATGAATCAAATATCTCAATTTGCCTTCACATGGTCTCAGTCAAAGGAAAATTTAAGTCATGCTTGTAAAGGAAAAGCAATAATCTATCTTGAAGAACATGTTTAATGAAAACAATTCAAAAGGATGAATTTAAAACTCCCTAATACAAGTTTGTGATGAATCTTGCTTGAAAATTTAAAATTTTAGCCTTGATAACTTCATATCTTCAAAGCACAAATGTTCCTTCATGATCACCATGGCTAAGGGTCTTCATAGCCTTGGCTAAAGGAGTATTTTGAGAACTTCTTTGATCTTTTCATTCATTTTTGCTCCAATTCTCAAATAACCTATAAAAACACAACCAATCACAAAATCAAAGCATATGTGGCATAAATACACTCAACAACTCATCAAAATACAAAAAAAGAGGCGCCTAAAAGGCGTAAAATACGAGCTTATCAGATATTAACCCGCTCACTTACGAGAGAATAAATAACCCCTTCTTGACTATCAGTTAAGACTACTACTTGCCCATCGAGGTCACACTTTGAGGTCGGCCCCACCAACAAGTGAATTGGGCCTAATTACTCTAATGACGGGCTTGACGTCACAAGTATATATTCATCATGACATCTCAGGTCGAAGGTTCACGCATACCTATCACAACTTATCAATTCCATCGTTGACTGTCAAAGAGTGCAAACTCATGTGATGGAATTGATGCGAGTCGTATTCGAGTACACTGAACCCATCTGTACACCTATAATATAGACTCTCACTATCCCATACTGTTCGACTGACACATCTTGTGTCAAAGCCTACATTATACAAGTCTTGACGAGTCTCAATGCCTAAACGAGATTCTATGACTTGCGAACTTATTAAATATACAAGTATTGAACTCTTCTAGTATCTATTCCGGCCTTATCTAATAAGAAATGGAAAGTTTAGACTATGTTTGGTTATATTTTGAGCCTGTTTTGAGCCAGATTTCTGACCAAGTAGTGTTTGGTCTACACAAATTGGACCAGAAAAAACTCAAAATTTTTGGTCCAAAAATTTCAAAATCCTATCTAAAATCTTTTGTCTAGCAAAGTCAAACACAGCCTCGCATTTCCCCTCTCCCCCTCTATCTGTCTTTTTTTTGGTCTAGGCCCGGGTATCCACCGCCGGTAGCAGTGACTATTCCCGTTGCCGCGGGAGCTCTCCAATTGGAGGTGAACGGCTGGCCACGAAATGCTCTCCATTCCCATGGGCAGGAATCGAACTCCTGACCTCATGGTTAAGGGACAAAGTGAGCTATCAACTACGCCACACCTCGTAATTCCCCCTCTATCTGTCTCTCTCTCTGTCATTAATAGTTAAAACCTGCAACTTCCCTCCTTGTGCGTATATATTAGTGAGAGAGAGATATTTGAAACCAAATATATATATATGTATATATATATATAAATTAGTATATATTGTATATAAGTTATTATATATCTATACAATATATCTATAAATTTATATATCTATATTGAATATTTTATGTATCTATATATACTTATTTGGAATGAGTCTCCAGAGAGACTTCTATACTCTATGGAAGACAACTACATGGGAGCTACTAATTGAACTAATTTTCATTTGCTTCATTGTTTCTTTCATTCCTTTTTTTTTTTCAGTATGTAATCAAATATATAAATACTACCACATGAAGTAGTGAATACTACCGCATACGGAATATTTCATATATACACACACATGGGAATTATATATATATAGAATATTATAAATATATATAATATTTATAAATGTTTATGTGGTATATATATAAATATAATGAATATTGTAAATTAATCTATACATGTGTATTTATTATATATTTATATAATGCTGTGAATATTCATAAATTAATAAATGCATAAAATATTTATAAATAAATATTCATATATAAGTGTATATATATATATATATATGCATATGAAATATATATATATGTATATATATTTAATTTATTTATATATACATAAAATTATTACAATCTCAACATTATATTATAACTTTAATTTCAAAAACTAATTATTAACAGACAAAAATTTACATGATTTGACTGCTACAATAAGTTTTGTTTCCTTTCAAAACAAAATCAAACACTATCTCACCCAGAAACTCACTCAAAATCAACTCTCAAATAAAACCAAACACAATCTCATCAAACACGCACGTTTCCCAATAAATTTCTCACCAACAAATCTCACCAAAATACGGCCTCAAAACATAAACAAACATTACCTTACTCTTTCATACATGGACTATATATTGCATACTACTTATGAATGCCAATAAAATTTATGTATAACAACTAAAGATAACTTTTTATTATTAAAGAAAGAGTTCACAATTACATTACTAAGCCCTATCTTATCTATCCTCTACGGCATTCGAGGGCATAAACCCAACATTTTCTTCTTCTAAAGTAATGTAAATGCGTTCTAGAAAGACATTTTAGTGTTGCATTTGAGCATGAACTTTAATAATACAAGGATAATAATATAAATAAATAAATATACCCCATAAATACAATGAATATTGTAAATTAATCTATACATGTGTATTTATTATATATTTTATATAAAGCAGTGAATATTTATAAATTAATAAATGCATAAAATATTTATAAATAAATATTCATATGTATGTGTGTGTGTATATATATATATATGCATATGAAATATATATATATATATATATATGTAATTTATTTATATATACATAAAATTATTACAATCTCAATATTATTTTATAACTTTAATTTTAAAAACTAATTATTAACAGACATAAACTTACATGATTTGACTGTTACAGTAAGTTTTGTTTTCTTTCAAAACAAAATCAAACACTATCTCACCAAAAAACTCACTCAAAATCAACTCTCAAAATAAAACCAAACACAATTTCATCAAACACGCACGTATCCCAATAAATTTCTCACCAACAAATCTCAACAAAATGCAACCCCAAAACATAACCAAACATTACCTTACTCTTTCATAGATGGACTGTATGTTGCATACTACTTATGAATGCCAATAAGATTTATGTATAACAACTAAAGATAACTTTTTATTATTAAAGAAAGAGTTCACAATTACGTCACTAAGCCCTATCTTATCTATCCTTTACAGCATTCGAGGGCATAAACCCAACATTTTTTTCTTGTAAAGTAATGTAAATGCGTTCTAGAAATACATTTTAGTGTTGCGTTTGAGCGTGAAACTTTAATAATACAAGGATAATAAAATAAATAAATAATGTTAGAAAATTTCTTTTTAGATGTTTTGATGATGACAAATAGAATTTATGTTAGACCCCTAAATATGTAAGTTTGATTTTATTAGAAATCATGTATAGGCTTTGAGCGTTAGAATTGTATAAGGCTTTATTTGTTTTTGTTCTAGACTGTTAGGCTTAGGGCTGTCCAAAAAAACCAAAAATTCGGTTAACCGCTCGAACCGTACCGAAAACCGAAAATTTCGGTTCAGTTTTCGGTTTTTTTTTTTACAGAAATTCGGTTTTCGGTTCAATTTCGGTTTTGGAGTTCGGTTAACCGAAAACCGAATTTTTTTTATTATTTAATTTTTTTATTTTTATTTTATTTTTATATAGTATAATATAGATAAAAAATTATAAAGTGTGTTTTCTAATGGCAATTTATAGGAAAAAGAAAGCAAATGACCAAATTTTTTTTTTTTTAAATATTATTTTTATTATTTATTTTTATTTTTATTTTTTTTCCAGAAATTCGGTTTAACCGAAAACCGAACCGAACCGAACCGAAAAGTTCGGTTCGGTTTTCGGTTTGAAATATTTCGGTTCGGTTTTGGACCGAACCGAACCGAACCGATGAACACCCCTAATTAGGCTAAGTAGTTTTTAGACTGAGCGTCTAGCATTATTTTGAGTGAGTTTATCAGTTAGTTAGGTCTGAAGATTCAAGCCTTTGAAGTTTGAATGAAGATGAAGTTTTCCAAGCGTCCAAGCGTTGATTAGGACCAGGATCATTCAGCAATTGAATGAGCGTCTATCAAAGACAAACATTCACCTGAATTTATTCCTAAGTTCAGAAGGAGTTTAATGCAAATATTCTCAAAACATTAATGTCCAACGGGCATTAAATTTAAGCACATTAAATGCTGATAAGAGCATTAAATGTGATAAGCACTCCATGACATACGAAGAAGCCTTCCCATTGGACCGTCAACATTTTAGAGACTACCGCACCAACTTTCTCCAACAGGATTTCAGGGCAAAAGGTTGAAAGTTGTTCACGCACTCAAGTGAACGCCACGCGCTTGAACATATGTCCAACGAAAACTTTACCCGAGAAAGTCTATAAATAGAACTTCAGCAACAAGCCAAAAAAAGAACAACAAGCTTACAACCCAATACTTTGTTGCATTGAAGTCTCAAATTTTAAACTTTCAAAAAAGCTCAAAAACGCAAGCAAATATTCTCCTTACATTTCTCCAATCCCTAAGACAATCAACCAATATCTCAAATATTCTTTTCGAAGAAACCTACACTATTATTCAGATATTTTCAAGTTGTTTGAACTTTCCAAAAATCAAACAAACCGTTAGACAAAACCCCATCCAAGCCTCACAATCTGTGTGAAGTCGAAGTTGGATACTTGCATTATTTCTGGGTGAAAGAAGCAAGAGGATAGAAGTGTCTTGGAGCAGAAATCTGTATGACCAAGGAGCTCAAGCCATTCATATCCATCTCTCCCTAATTTGTAGAAGATTCTGTGTGATTCTTTGAAAATCATTTTAGTGGATTGCCTCCAAGTGTTCAAGGAGAAGAAGGACGTAATAGGGATTACACCACCCAACGAACCTTACAAATATTGTGTTTTTTACTTTACCGTAAATTTCATTACTATTATAACATTGCATAAATCAGTTAAGTAAACACATTTAAAATGTTAAGCAACTAAGAAATAATTTTTGAACGCTAAAACTTTCAAAGAGCAGACTTTAAAATAATTCCGCTGTGCTAACCCTGATTAAAGAACTGAACACTTAAACCTACTTGGTTATAGTATTCAAATCTTAAGTCTAAGTTAACTTTATCAAAACAATCTTCAAGTAGACGGTCAGCCAAGCGCCTACATTTTCAAGCGTCCAACCTCATTTTTAATACGAAAACGTTTTGAAGTGGAAAAAGATTTCAGGGTCTATTCAACCCCCCCCCCCTCTAGACCCTTTCGTATGCCACTTAGGACTAACAAGTGGTAACAGAGCGGTTAAAGTTGAAATTTTAAAATTTCCAAGCATAACAACTTGTTTAGATCCTTTTTCAAATCTAGTTGCTTTTAAAAGTCTTCCATGACATTTGCTATAGTTCCTAAGTTGACCAAGTCAATTACAACTCTTGGAAGGTCAAAGCATTTACATATCTTTGTTCATGTGATGATGAAATGTGCGATATTATTTCAGATGGACCTATTCAAATTTTCAAGGTTATTACTAGAGCGCCCAGAGCCAGAGAAGAGACCCCAGATGGCTATGTTGAGAAACTGAAGCATGAGTGGTCTACTGATGACCGCTGGAGAGCAAATTTAGATAATGTTGGTCATAATGCTCTTTATACCGCTATTGGTCATAATGACAACTTATTCAACAAGGTCAAATCATGTTCTACTACCAAGGAAATATGGGATAAGTTGGCTACGATTTGTTGTGGTTCAGCACAGATTAAAGAGAACAAGCTTTCCATTGCCAAGGAAAGATTTAACGGTTTTAAGATGTTGCCTAATGAGACGCTAGAGCAATTGGATATAATATTTACTGCTCTTGTTATAGAGTTAGCATCTTTGTGTATGGATTTACAGAATCAGGAAATGGTGGTTAAGATTTTTAGAGGTCTTCCCAGTTAATTCTTAGTGAAAACAACAGCGATGAGAGAATCAAATATGTTGGATCTTCCAACTCCAGAAGATGCGTTTTCAGAGCTTAAGGCGTTTAAATTTGAGCTAAATTCAGCAAGCGATGTTGTAAGCAATCCAGTGATTGAATCTGGAGCGTTGATAGCATCAATCAAAGAAAAATATGGTAATAAAGGAAAATCATCGGATATCAACGAGAAAGAGGAGTTAGCTTTGCTAAATAGATTTAGGAAGTTCTTGAGATATGAAAAGAAAGGAAAATGTTCTAAGTATCAAGGACAAAGTTCATATCAAGCGCCTTCCCCTACAACAACGCCTTAGTATCAAGCACCAATATATTCTGCTCTTTAGCCCTCAGCGCCAGTTCAATACCAAGCACCTCCGTCTCCAACTTAGAATCTCTCAGCGCCCGTGGTCTCAAAACTACAAACTGAAAGGTTAACAAATGAACAAAAGATGAAAACTAATCTTTGTTATAATTTCAGGAAACCAGGGCACTACCAGGTAAATTGCCCTTACCCAAACGTATCTAACCCATCAAGGCAGGATTACTTGGATAGAAACCAATTCAAGAGCAACCTTAGACAACAAGGTTTGCTAGCGGAATCAGAACTAGCTTCCGCACTTGAAGATTTGAAGTCTTCAGAGAAGAGTAGTGATGATGATGAGCCAATGGATGACTCAACACTTATTTGTCTCATGGCCAGAGATGAGGAAGCGTCCCCTGAGGTAAACACTAAAATATCTCATCCTCTTTCTTATGATGAATTACTTGACAAAGTCAATGAATATTACAAAGATTGTCAAGTTGCCGCCAAATTATATCAAAATCACTTCGATATCATATTAGCGTTCAAGAGTGATAATGTGACGCTCAAGGCAGAGTTCCAAGTTCAGCAACAATGCACTGAAAAGAACAAATCACTTGAGAGTGAGATAACTAACTTGAAAAGTGATCTTGATATAATAGTCAAGAGAGAAGCTAAGCTGATTACTAGACTTGCTAAATCAGAGCAACTCTTCTCATCATTGTCTAAAGCGTAAAGAAATCTAGACAATGTGACTGAGGTAACAAGATTATTTGGTGAAAAGACCGGTTTAGGATGCAATAAATTCGGTAAACAACCAAATAAACCCAATGTTACGGCAAACGACAAAGGAAAGGGTGTATTCTTTGTTGAGAAAGGTTCAAAAAGTCAAACACCTAATGAACCGAAAGATACTGGTACAAGGCCAAATGAGAAAGTCAACACTGACTTAGGCAAGGGAAAGACGAAAGTGAATAATTCACAAAAGAAGGTCCATCCAAACACTCAAAAGGCTACGGATAAACCTTCTATAAGTGAATCAAACACTAAGCGTCAAGCACCAAAAGTGCACCCTAAGCTAGTGCTAAGGAAATACCATCGTCAATATCCACAAAGGTCAAGGTCATATTATCGATATTATGATGACTATGATTATGATTATTATTATAATCGAGGATATTATTATACACCTAAAAAGCACACACAACACAAATCGAAACGTAAGAAGGCCAATCTTCCCGTAATGAAGACCAGGCAAATATGGGTTTTGAAAGTTTTAATTCAAACTAAAGCTACTAACGTTGAAGGACCCAAGACTAAATGAGTACGTAAGAAGAATTAGAACTGCCTTTTTGATTGCAGGTACCTGAAGCTAGAGCCGATACATCTGTTTCGTACATTGATAGTGGGTTGTCAAGGCACATGACAGGCTCCAAGGATCTCCTGATCAACTATCGAGCTGCTAGTGGTCCTCAGGTTGTATTTTGTGACAACTCCAACGGTAAAACCAAAGGTATAGGTACTATGCATAAGGGGAACGTCATGATAAGTGATGTTTATTATATTGAGGGTCTCAAGCATAACTTATTAAGCATAAGTCAATTTTGTGATAAAGGCTTTGAAGTCAAATTTTCAAGTGACTGTTGCTATATAAATGACGCTAAGACTAAATCTACTAAATTGAAAGGTAAAAGAACAAATAATGTGTATTTGGTAGATTGCGGTTCAACAATAGATAACAACCTAACATGCTTTGTTGCTAAAAATGAATCTGAAACGGGTTGGTATGACATAGAAAAATGAATCACCTCAACTTTAAGACAATCTCTCAGCTTATAACGCTAGATCTTGTAGAGGGATTACCTAAAGAACCATTTCATAAGGATCGCCTTTGTGATGCTTGTCAAATGGGAAAACAAGTTAAATAATCTTTTAAGAGAAAACCTTATCTATCTACCTCTAGAATACTTGAACTAATTCACATGGATCTGTTTGGACCTATTCAAATGATTAGTGTGAGCGGTAAAAAGAATACATTGGTGATAGTAGATGATTTCTCTCGATTTACTTGGGTGGAATTTCTTTCATCCAAAGGTGAAATAAGTGACAAGTTAACAGCGCTTATTTGACAACTTCAAACATTGAAAAATCTTAAGGTTGTAAGAATAAGGAGCGATCATGGTACTGAGTTTACTAACAAGGTTGTTGAGAATTTTTGTGCAGAGAATGGAATACATCGTGAGTATTCAACTCCAAGAACTCACCAACAGAATGGTGTTGCTGAGCGCCGAAACAGAACACTCAAGGAAGCCGCTAGGACGATGTTAGCAGAGGCCAAGCTTGTGCCTAGGTTTTGCGCTGAAGCAATCAACACTGGGTGTTATACTCAAAACCATTGCATGATCAATAAACAACATGGGAAAACTCCATATGAACTATGGAAGGGACCTAAGCCAAATGTTTCATACTTTCACGTCTTTGGTTCAAAATATTTTATTCATAATAATGTATCCCAAAGCCTAAAGACATTTGATCCTAAAGCGGATGAGGGAATCTTTCTAGGCTATGCTAAAAATGGAAAGAATTTTCGCATCCTTAATAAGATCAAATCAAAGGTTGGGGAATCTATTCATGTTGTGTTTGATGATGCTAACCAAGAACCGAGTAAGGTTAATATGAATAATGTAGGAGTTGAAGATTTGTGTCATCAAGCGTCAAAGGTTACCACTGATGATGATAGTGACAACGATGATGAGATCTTAGTCCCCTTTCCTAAGATTACTCATGAGGTTATTTCGGATAACAACGTAAGATGTGCTGATGATTATGAAGAGAATGATCATCAAGAGCAAGGTAGAATCAGTGAACTTGAAGCGCCTGCAGAGGTTAGTCAAGCGCTTGTTCAACCTTTTAACCCATTCCAACCAGATAGACTATGGCTACATGATCATCCACCTGCGCAGATTATTGGAGACATTGGAGCGCCTATGAGGACTAGAGCTGCTACATTCAATGATGTCTTGTTCGCAAGCTTCCTATCTCAAGTGGATGAAGCGTTAAGTGATCCTAGTTGGATTGAGGCCATGCAAGAAGAGCTTAATCAATTTGAGCATAGTAAGGTTTGGACGCTAGTACCAAGGCCAACTCACCAAGGAGTTATTGAAACTAGATGAGTTTGTAGAAACAAGATGGATGAGAATGGCATTGTGATAAGGAACAAAGCCAGACTTGTCGCTCAAGGATATTGCCAAGAAGAGGGTATTGATTTTGTTGAGACATATGCGTCTGTCGCCTGTCGTAAAGCAATCCAGATGTTTTTAGCGTATACAGCGTTCAACAAGTTTACGGTGTATCAAATGGACATTAAGAGTGTCTTCATGAATGGTAAACTCCAAGAAGAAGTTTATGTGGAGCAACCACCAGGAGTCATCAACAACCATGGTAAGGGTATGATCTACAAGCTAGAAAAAGAACTTTATAGGCTTAAGCAAGCACCCCGAGTATGGTATGACACTCTTTCTATTTTCCTTATTGGTCAAGGCTTTTCAAAAGGCAGCATTGATACAACGTTATTTAAAATTACCAATGACGAAGATATTCTCTTCGTCCAAATTTATGTTGATGATATTATATTCGGATCTACTTACAAGCGTCTGTGTGAGAAATTTTTGAAAATGATGCAAGAACAATTTGAAATGAGCATGATGAGTGAATTAACTTTCTTCTTAGGATTACAAGTTAAACAACTCCCTAATGACATCTTTATTAACCAAGCTAAATATACACGAGATATGATTAAGAAATTTGGTATGGAAAATGCATCATCTTCAAAAATTTCAATGAGCCAAACGCTTAATTTAGATAAAGATGAAAGTGGGAAGAAGATTGATATCACTAATTATAGAGGTATCATTGGATTACTTTTTTTATCTTACTGCCAGCAGATCTGATATTATGTTTTCTGTATGCATGTGTGCACGTTTTCAACCTGATCCTAGAGAGTCACACTTAGGTGTTGCCAAGAGAATCCTTAAGTACCTAAAATGCACATAAAATGTGGGCTTATGGTATCCAAGAGACTCTACGTTTGAACTAATTGGTTACTCAGATGCAGATTTTGCAGGTTGCAAAATAGATCGTAAGATTTCATGGCATAGTAAGAAACAACAATCGATGGCTACCTCAACAGCTGAAGCAGAGTATGTAGCTGCAAGAAGTTGTTGTGCAAAAATTTTATGGATGAGGCAACAACTTAGAGATTATGGTATAATTCTAGGTCCAACCCCTATCCATTGTGATAACCAAAGCGCCCTAGCCATGACTCAAAACCCTGTTCTTCACTCCAGAACTAAACATATTGACATTAGATACCATTTTCTTCGTGACCATGTTCAAAAGATAGATATCTCCATGCACTTTATTGGAACCGACAAACAATTAGCAGATATCTTTACCAAAGCACTCAATGAACAACGCTTTTTCACTTTAAGAAGTGAACTAGGTATGATTGATTTAAACGCTTAATCATTATGCATCATATTTTTCATTAGACATATAATTTGGGGGGAATCCACCTTATTTTATGTCTAAAAGATTTTTGGAAAGTGTTACGAGTTAAAATTTAGGGGAAACCTTAAAATTATGCTTGTACACATCTGTGAGCGTCAATGATCAAAAACTATTTTTATATGCATGATCATCAACGTTTATCGTTATTTGTGCATGATATGTTGGACGCTCAAACATAAAACGAATTTAATCTCAAGCGTCAACATAAATCTTATAAAGTAGTATATGTTAAGCGTTGAACCTATTCCCTTCGACACTTAATACAAACTTTTTATAAAATTCATGCATAACTTTTAAATGACTAGTGACGTGATGGATAGACTCAAAGATTAATTTTGACCTTTATCCTCACGCTCCTATCACATCAAACTGGCGGGTAAATTAAAAACTTTTCAAAATGATGGTTCAGAGTAAGTACGTGTTTGTATACGTGTCAGTGTACTATGAGCGCGTGTATCACACTCTGAAAATGCCAATCGTTTTAAAATTTTTACTCGGATGTCAAAGCTTTATATATGGGAGTTACCAAATGTAACTTCTCTCTCTTGCCCAAAACTCGTGTCCACAGTTAAAACCAATAAAGGCTGAGATTCAATGACTTTACACGTGGCAAAATCTTAATGAGACGAGAAAGACACAATTTTCAAAATCTTTAAACTGTGTCATTTAAAACAAAATAGTTGCAGAAAAGTACTCACTTCTCACACAAACTCTTTGCAAAATTACTCTCTTTCTCTCTCATAAGAATATCTGCTTTCTTGCTTTCTATTTTCTCAAACGAACTTTAATGGCCCCTAAGAAGTCCGTCATTGTTACTGAGGATACCATCAAGGTCACTGAAGGCCTTATTGTTGACTGGAAATTTCTGTATGAGCAGACTGATACTAACATGACAGATATGCTGGACTCTGTTGCCACGGCTGGGCTTTAGACGTTCTTGACAAAGTATTCATACTACTTTGGTGATGAAGTGAATACTTTCTGGAGAAATGATACACTTTCAGAGGATAAGACCTCCATCTCTTGCATGTTTTCATTCTCGAAGAAGACTGTTCCAAAGAATTCATACTGTCTGCTGCCTCCATTGCCAAGAACTTTAATTTACCCAATCAAGGTGAGGCACTGGAATCTGTTACTACCGAACAGATCGAGGAAGCATGGTCAAGGATGCGTGCGTATGATGATGCAGCATACAAGCCACACTTCGAAAAGAAAGACATAGTGCCAAAGTACAGACTCCATGCTGATTTTTGCAGCAAATTCATTGAGTGCAGAGTGGGAACTTTTGACAAGGTCAACCCACAGCAATTCCAGATGACGACGACCATACTCCTAGATATCAAGATCAACTGGAGCTCGTATGTGTTTGGTCGATTTAGGGATTGCTTGGGCGCTACAAACAAACCCTATGGGATTATTCTGAGTGATTTACTCTTCAGAGCAGAATGTGTAATTTCTGCTAGGCAGACACTACCCAAAGCTAAATTCTTAGGGAAGAGGATCGTTACCAATCTCCTCAACCCTCTAAAAGTTGGTGGTGTTGTAAGACCGTTGTCTTGAGCGTCAAGTAATACGCCAAGCGCCAGACGATAAGATGGAGCGTCCAGCTCCAAAAGAAGTTGTGAAGTGTCTGACTATTTAAAAAAAAAAAAGAACCCTGAAAGCCCAAAGCTCCGATTGTTCCTTATTCTCCTAAGGATGTTGATGAGGAAGAGACTGATGAGGACGTGGAGGACAAGATTCTATTAATCAAGAGATGGAAACTGGCTACCATTATAAAGAAGATAAACTTTGAGGAAGAACCAGTTTTCCCTCCAATCCAAGCGCTCAAGGTCGAAGGAGTCAACGTGAAGAAAATATTCAAATGACCTATAGGAACAGTGAAGCGCCAATGTGCTCCTGCTTCTCAAGAGCCTGAGATTTTTGAGCGAAGCGCTCAAGAAACTGCTGCTATTGAGACCAGTTCTCAAGGTAAGTTTATTTCTTTCCACAATGTTTCTTTTCCTACTTCTGTAGAAGATCATGCTCTTATAGAGGATAGTTCTTATGCTACAACTCTTATTCCAGCTGCTGTTCAAGCACCAGTTGACGTCCATCTTGATGTTAACTTAGAAGAAGTGGTGGCCATAGCTAAAGATGTTGCAGTAAACATTGCTGTAGATGCCAAGGAACCTACTACGGAAGGGGTCCAACCACTACTCACTTTAGCGGTCATAGCAGAGGCACGCTCAGAAGGTCAGAATGTTGCTGAGGACGTTTCAAGACCCAGGCACTTCTTCAAGCTGGATCCACTCAGGACGATTGATCACTCAATCAACTATATGCCACCAGCCACTGAAGAAGACTTCATTCTCGCCGGATATAACGAGATCGATCTATCTGTGAGATGCTATTCAACTCAGATTTGACAGACATTGATCGTGAATACTATCTAGCCATTGCCAATGATGAACCGGTGAACCAAATTTCGGCATCAGTTTTGATTCATGAGAAGAATCCCGAGGCGAGAACTCCAAGCGCTGATATAGACTTAGTTTATTTCCTGGATATGGGGAATAGCCAACCATTAGGCTTTGCTCCTAGAAATTTCAAGATTCATGTCTATGAGCGTCTGCAAGTGGAGTTTCTCAATCCCTCCGGAGAGCTACTGAATAGAGAGGGATATACCCATTTTTCTAAAGTGGCGCACAGTGTTGAGAATTTGAGTGTAGCCAACCCACTTCGGTTATGGAAAAATAAAAGTCCTTACATTGGTGATCGTCCAGCGTCTCTGACTGATCTAATTCAAGGAGAAGCTAATGAATACTTCAAGAGTGTATGGAATGCCAGCTATTAATCAGACATATACCCCTTTGAATCAATCAGAGATATTCACCATGAAGGCGTCCGGGCAATAGTTAATACCGAAACAGATTACTGCATGAACGAAGTAAACTGGTGTGAAGCGTACATGGGTTAACGCTCCACATTTATTCGGCATGGGCATGCATGACAAAAAGCGTCAGTTTGCCAAGTACTGCCTAGAGAAGCGTCAACAACGAATAGGGCCATTTGATCAATTACAGAGCATCCGACAACCAGTAAGAAGTTTTCTGTGCCAAGCGTTACACAGGCTTACAGTTACTCCGCTTCGATTCTGTGCCCAAGCGTCAACCAGTGGCACTAAACCAATTTCAGATATTTCTATCACTCCCAGCCACTGTGACGAAAACTTTAGGTTGATGCTGAAGATCGTATCTCCTATTGAACACTTTGATAAAATCTTCACAGCCAACATGCGAAAACCCAACGGCTCTAGGATTCGCTCTTTTGAGGGATATCCACTACTTCCATCAATCAGAAAAGAAGTGAGCAAACACTATAAGTATGTCCTTTCGTTGCTGGAACGGAATCAAGGCATTGCTCGAGCTATCTATCCATATTTGGAAGAATATTACAAAAGTTATGTGCTTGAATCTCACCTTCTTCAACGTCTTCCAACAAATAGGATAATTGCATTTTCCTTGCACTACTGCCTAGGTATGTTATTTCTGATTCCTAAGCCGCAGTCAAGGATCTTTTTGAACCATGTGCAGGATATCATGGGTCCTATGTATGTCAGGGCCAAGGATAGTCCACTCCGCACATTCATTCAAGAATCTTGCCTTCCACTTCGTCGTCTGAATGAACTTCTTGTTGATGCATCAGACTTCTATGCAAATGTACCATTAGCCAGATTAAACTTCCAATTCATTGACTTTCGTCAAGAGGAGTCAGCGCTTGAGGAAGTACATGTGGAAATTTTTGAAGAGTCTGCATCTCAAGAGGCAAGTATTCCAGAGCATGCTGAGGAATAATTTCAAGCGTCTTTACTCGAGGCTATTCTTGACGCTTATGAACCTAATGTTTCTGATGTTGCTAGTCTTTCGATCGAAGCTCAAGGCACAGCGTTTGATCCAGCACGTCAACCATCCCTCGACTTACTAAAGTTCACATCCAAGTTCAAGCGACCGGCTTCTCAAGCGGTTCCTTCTAATGTGAGTCAAGTGTTTGGTCCTTTATTGAAAATAGTTTTGGAGGAAATGAGTGATCATGCCAGTCATAATGCCGAAGCTTTCCACTGGATCAAGACTGATCTAGCCAAGATTGAGTCCCAGAATATGGAAGCTCAAATTGCTCATATGCGTGGAGTTGCTCAAGCTGTAGTTGCTGATTGCCTGAAAGAGTTTCAGGAAATGGCTGGCGCTAATAGGGCAAGTCAAATTACTATGAAGGAGCACTTTGACAAGCGCATTGACAACTCAGAGGCTTCTATGGAACAGATTGCTAGTCAAGTCAGTCTTCTTACAGAACATTTTATGAAGTCTGAAAATGGCAATAAGGGGGAAAATAAGAGTAAAGGGGAGAAGAGGAAAAGGTCTAGTTAAAGAGCCCAGGATCCTCCTCCATTGCCAAAGCGTTAAGAAATACTCACTTCTCCTCCTCCTACACTGAATATTGAGGTAAGATACCCCTCATGGGTAGTTACTTCCGGAGCGCCCAGTAGAACGTCAGGGTTTACTCTAATAGCGTTCTATGCCGATCTGCCAGTGCCTTCCCAAGCGAGGCTTAAACAGTTTGACGTACCCATTGAACGGCGCCTCTTCCAGAGCCTTCTGATCTAAAGATTATAGCTAAAGAGAAGAAAAAGACAGATTTCAATCAAGCGTTCAGGATATGTTCTGAGGCACATTGACATCGATCCAACTGAATGGGATAAGCGCTATGTAGCTTATAAGTAGAGATAGACTCATGAAGATCAGATCATAGATAAAGATCATGCAGCTATGAAGATACTTGAAGAAAATCTCTCTGAAACGATCAAAGCTGAGATGATTAGTAGATACACTGCTACATCAGACCATTGAGAGTTGCTGCATTGCATTATCTATATTCTTGTCTCTTTACTTTTTATTACTTGTAAATGCTTGTATTTTCTTTGATATATTAATGAAGTGCATTTTCAGCTAAAACATCTCGTTGAGGCTTAACTAACCTTAACTAACTTTATCTAACCTATTCAAAGCTAACTTTTGTATTTTGACTGTCTAACTTTTGAACTATAAAAGAGTAAGTATTGCCATCATTAAAAATGAGGAAATTGTTAGGAAATTTCTTGTTAGCTGTTTTGGTGATGACAATTAAGATTTATGTTAGACCCCAAAATATGTAAGTTTAATTTTATTAGAAATGATGTATACGCTTTGAGCGTTAGAATTGTATAAGGCTTTATTTGTTTTTATTCTAGACCGTTAGGTTAAGTAGTTTTTAGACTGAGCGTCTAATATTATTCTGAGTGAGTTTATCAGTTAGTTAGGTCTGAAGATTCAAGGGTCTGAAGTCTGAGCCATGCGCCTGAACATGTGTCCAACGAACACTTTACCCGAGAAAGTCTATAAATAGAACTTTAGCAACAAGCCAAAAAAAAAAGAACAACAAGCTTACAAGCCAATACTCTGTTGCATTGAAGTCTCAAATCTTAAACTTTCAGAAAAGCTCGAAAACTCAAGCAAACATTTTCCTTGCTTTTCTCCAATCCCTGAGACAGTCAACCAATATCTCAAACATTCTTTTCGAAGAAACCTACACTATTATTGAGATATTTCCAAGTTGTTTGAACTTCCCAAAAATCAAACAAACAGTTAGACAAAACCCCATCAAAGCCTCGCAATCTGTGTGAAGCCGAAGTTGGATACTTGCATTATTTCTGGGTGAAAGAAGCAAGAGGATAGAAATGTCTTGGAGCATAAATTTGTGTGACCAAGGAGCTCAAGCCATTCATATCCATCTCTCCCTAATTTGTAGAAGATTCTGTGTGATTCTTTGAGAATCATTTTAGTGGATTGCCTCCAAGTGTTCAAGGAGAAGAAAGACGTAGTTGAGATTACACCACCCAACGAACCTTACAAATATTGTGTTCTTTACTTTACAGTCAATTTTATTACTATCATAAATTTCATTACTATCATAACATTGCATAAATCGGTTAAGTAAACACATTCAAAACGTTAAGCAACTAAGAAACAATTTGTGACGCTAAAACTTTCAAAGAGCAGACTTTAAAATCATTCCGCTGTGCTAACCCTGATTAAAGAACTGAACGCTTAAACCAACTTGATTATAGTATTCAAATCTTAAGTCTCAGTTAACTTTATCAAAACTGTCTTCAAGTAGACGCTAAGTCAAGCGCCCACATTTTCAAGCATCCAACCTCATTTTTAATACAAAAACTTTTTGAAGTCGAAAAAGACTTCAGGGTCTATTCACCCCCCCTCCTTTTAGACCCTTTCGTATGCCACTTGGGACCAACAAATAAATTAGAGGTTGACCTGTGAATAGGCCTATCAATCGAGTCGAGCCTGATCAGGCTCACGTCCAACTTGAAATTGTGCGAGCTTTTATCTTCAAAACTTGAAATTGTACAAATTTTTTCGCTCAGGCTCAACTCGACTTGAAAATTAATATGCACTTCAAGCCGAGCTCGAGCTGGCCCAAATTTGCTCACTTTTTAAAAGTTACAATTTACAATTAATAAAGTGAATCTAACATCTCAAATGAAAAACAACTAATAATCTGGAATGTGTAAAATTTGACATTATCCATGCTAAATTCAAAGAAAAATTGAAAATTTCAGCAAGTTAAAACATTGATTATCAATGCTAAATAAAGTAATCATAGTGTATCGCCAATTTATTAACGTGTCAATCCACTTTTCTTGATTGTAAATAAGAGGAAAAATTGCAACATTCATACACTATGTTGGCGTGTACCTTTTTTTAGTACTTTAAGTTGGCCTATTGGCAATTTGGGTACATTAACTTGCAAACATCGACAATTTTGGTACAAATTAGCCGGAAAATTTGGGGATTTTGACTGAAGTTGGGAATTTTGACTGAAATTGAGAATTTTGACTGATTTTAACTTAAATTAGGGAGATTTTGACTGAAAGTGGAGATTTTGATTGATTTTGGCTTAAATTGAGATTTTTTATTTTAAATATAAGCTAAAAAAAAAATTATTTCATTAAACAAAAAAAAACCACCCCGCCCCCCTGCATAACCACCAGTCCACCACCCATCCCACCCCCTGCATCACGGTATGTGTGTGTGTGTGTATATATATATATATATGCGTGTGTATATATATATATGCATGTGTGTATATATATGTGTGTGTGCGTGTGTGTGTGTATATGCGTGTGTGTATATATATGTGTGTGTGACTGTGTGTGTATATATACGGGTGTGTGTGTATATGTGTGTGTGTGTGTAATTGTGTGTGTGTGACTCTGTGTGTGGACTATGTGTGTTTGTTTGTGTGTGGACTGTGTGTGTTTGTGTGTGTGTCTGTGTGCGGGAGGGGAGGGGAGGACGACACTGTTCCACACCCTCACTTTCTTTTTTTTCTTTTTCCTTTTCCTTTTTATTTAATTTATAAAATAATATATTAAATAAGTAATTTATTTTAGAAATTAAGTTTATTAAAAAAATAACCTCAAATCAGTCAAAATCCCCAAATTTTCAGGCCAATTTGTACCAAAATTACCGGTTTTTGCAAGTTAATGTACCCAAATTGCCAGTAGGCCAACTTAAAGTACTAAAAAAAACGTACATGCCAACATAGTGTATGAATATTGCAATTTTTTCGTAAATAAGAAGTTATACATTATAATAAGTCATCAATAATATATTTTTTTTAAATGGTCATGAGTAATGAACTAATTAGAGAATCAATTAATCAAGCAAAATGATGAAACTTAAAAAACTAACTTATAAAGTAGTATTTTTTGTGGGAAAAATTTTAGAATTAAAAAGTGATTGACTTGAAGGATTTTTTTCCTAGTTAAACTCTTGATATTGTCCCTGCAATTTGGAGTTAACTAAATTATTATATTATATTAATTTTAATATATGATAATTATGTGTGTATATATATATTGTTAGCCAGAGTCCAATTCAAATCGAGCATAGTTTCGCTCATGCTCAGTGTGAATTTGAATTCAAGCCCTAACCTCCGCTTGAGCTCGGGTTGGACTCGATTCATAAAAAGCTCGATTTGAAAGTTACCAAGTCGAGCTTATGAGTTTCGAACCGACTTGAGCTCATGAACAGTCTACATGTGAGTTGTATTAAAACTTCAAGCAAAACATATACTCTATTTACGAAAGATTAATACTACATTGTTGCGCTCTTAATACTCACACAATAATGTCTAATTTCATTAATGCGATTTGTCATGTATGTAATGCAAGTCTAAAATATCTTAAATAACTAAATTATTTATATTTACATGCCTAAATAGACTCGTGCAAGTAAATGTTTGAGAACTACCTACTAACACAAACCCAAAAAATTATGTGATCACAAATAATAGTGTAAAGCAATATTGATTGCGGTAACTCAAATTTACTTTAATGATTCTCAACACGCCATGGTACATGATTCTGGAAATAATAAGTATATTATTAAGAGAGTGTTTGGTTAAGTTTTTAAGCTCTTTAAAACATTTTATAAGATGTTTCAGACGTTATAAGCTCTTACAAAGTATTTGGTAAATTTTTTGGTGAAACAGCTTAAAGCTCTTAAAATAAGATATTAGGTGCTTATAAGCTCTTAAAAATAAGTAAGTGAACTCTAACTTATTTTTAAGATCTTATAAGTTGGAAAACTTATGAGCTTCAAAAATATCTTATAAGCACTAAGAGTTTATAAGCTCTTTAATATAAGCTTAGCCAAACACCCTCTAAATCTTAGATAAAATTATATTTTTATCACGTTGAATAAGGGTTGAGCACCGTCGGTGCCCAATTATATGTTCACTGGACATTTTCTCATAGTTCAAAAATTATTGCACATTTGGTCCACATAATTAGTCTTTAGACGAAATTTGATGTGTGAGTGTCATGTTGATTTAGTTCAAAGAAACTCATACAAAAAGCACATAGTACTTCGTGAGTGACACTTTCACCGTTCTTTTGGCCACAAATGACAATCATTTTCTTGAAGTGATAGCCTGTCTTTCACATGAACTTGTCCAACCAAATACACAACTAAACGCAATGTGATGCTTATGTGGCCAACCCCGTCTAAGAACTATTGGTGAGGACCAAATGTGCAACAATTTTTTTATTACAGAAAATATTTGCAAAGCCCGTAAAGCTCAAAAACGAAAGTGCTCGACTCCTTATTCGATGGGACCAACCATGTAGTTTTGTTTTTCTTACTATATATATTACAGTCAAATAACACTCCAACAAATAAATCAACATTTCATACTTAATTATATAAAAAGTACAACATTTATGGAAAAATAGCGCCCTAACAACATTATATTTGTCATGTAATTTCACAGAGAACATATCATGTTTGTGGTCTATGACATTTATTAAACAACAAAACTCTATAATATTATATACTCAAGCAAAAGTATTTTATAAGTATTTATAATTTTAAGTTAATTAACATCTTAATATTAAGTTAATACTATTTCAGTTTTATTATTCATATAATAATTTGTAATTTATAAAATTTAATAACACCATCAAACTTATCTATTTAAAAAATGTAAAATATAATCTATCAAATGCAATTCCATAACACATATCAATCAAGAAAAAAAATTTTGTTCTTTGATTTTATTACACAAATAAACATGTCCACATTGCTAATATTTTTGAATTAATATGCAAGTTCATGATCAATAATTAATGATCCAAAAAAAAAAAAAATTCTTGATCAAGATTCAAGATCAATATTGACCTACGATATACAACAAGAAGGGCAAAACAGTTAATTTAGTCTTGTAGCTTATTGCCTTTTGGCAATTTTAGTCCCGTTGTTTTTAAATCGGCAAAATCAGGACACTAAGTTTGATAAATTGGCAACTTAAGGACAATTGCCACCGAAATTTGAGAAATTGGCCGGCATTCCAAATCTATTTGGGGATTTTTGATTTTCCAGCCAAATTTGCCTAGGTGGATAACTAACTTGCCTACTTGGAAAAAGAATGACAAGTGAACCAATACCGATATGCCAAGTGAAAAATTACAAAAGACCACAAAGTTTTTATATTTTATACTCTTACAAACTAATAAACATTTTAAATTAATATACTAAAAAAATTTAATAAAAAAAATAAAAAAATTATCTCGTGAAAATCATTTTCAGAAGGCTAACCCCATCTCCCCAACCCACCCAACCCAACCCATACCCCAATCTGGCTACCCACGGCCGCCCTACTCATCCACGCCGGCACTCCCCTGAGATCGTCCTCAACCACATACTAAATTTTGTATGTATGTGTTTTGCTAAATTTGGTTTTCTGTACATGTATCTATTTGATTTTTGAGATTTGTGGGTATGTTTTGTTGGTTCAAAATGGGGCGACGGGGGAGGGGGAGGAGTGAGGAGTAAAGGTGGCGACGGAGAAGGTACTGGGCGGCAGGAAGAGGGAGACCGGAGGTGGTGGCAGCGACAACATAGGGTTTTTATTAAAAATGATAATATTATTAATATACATAATGGGTGATTTAGAACTTACTTTCTAATTTTTATTCATGCATTACGTAATTTAATATTTAACTAAGACATTTTTTTGTCAAAGAGAATAATTTTCTTGCCATATAAAAATATATTTCTTCAAATTTAAAAATAAGTTTGAAATATAATATTGACGTTGGTTCGATTTTACACCAAGAAACAAGAAAGTTGAAGAACTAAACAAGGTCTTCGATTTATTTTCATAACTAACGTCCACTTGATGTTGGTTTAATTTTACACCAAGAAAGTTGAAGAACTAAACAAGGTGTTCGATTTATTTTTATAACTAACGTACTGAAATAATAAATGCTAAAAATCGAAATTTATGGAGAGAAATAGAAAAAGAGTGATTTCTTTATTGAGTTTAAATATTGAAATACATAAACCCTACTTTTCAAGCAAAAGAATTACAACTTCACTCTCAACTTCCAACTTTCCAAAAAATTACACAAAAAATAAAAATCCCCTCTATTTATAAAGTGGAGTCGACGACCAAGTTGAGGATGAAGAGTCCTCAACTTTTCTTCCACTTCATTTAGATATTTTAGGGATTTAAAATAAATAAATGCCACAATTTAGGATTTAGTTGTTGTGAGGATATTATCTTCTCTAAGAGTCCATGTCCACGCAAGCCTTCTTGTAAGCATATTGATGAGATTTCTTTTGGGCTTTTCTCCTAGCATTCTCCCGAGCATTTCCTTGGGCTTTTCACGAGCTTTTCCTTTGAAAGCCTTCTTCAATTTAATTAATTGGGCCCATTTGTAATAATTAAAATTATGACCCATATCATAAGCCCCCTAACTCTTGAGAATTTTGGAATAAAAGGCTCAAAAAGTCTTGAGAGTATAATAAATTGTCAATAGGGGTGTACGCGGTGGGGTTCGGACGGTTTTAAAGAAAAAAATCAACCCGACCCGATATATGCGGGTTGACAAAATCTCAAATCGAAACCGCATAATTATCATTTCAAACCGAGCGGTTCAGGTCGGTCGGGTTTAATGTATTTAGCGGGCGGGTTGGCGGGTTATAAAATTATAATTATAGTTCTTACAACTTACTTTTAGTTTCAACTAGTAAGTAAGAAACTATATAACATTATTGTTGTACATTTAACTAAAAAAAATTGAGTTGGTGAGAAATACAAAAAAAAGTGGTGTTATTAAATAAAAATCATATTTATCATGAATTGTAAACTCTAAAATATTAATAAAATTAAATTATCTTATAAGTTTATCATCAAAATATACATCTACATCTTCGTTCAAATCAAGTAAAAACATATGTCCAAATAAAATAATTTATTTACTCAAATTAGAAATAAAGTGTTTTACATTAATATGAATAAAACCACTCTTATTAGAGTTTATATATATGCTATATAGTTTTAAGAGTTTAGGGTTAATCTTTAACTCTCTCTCTCTCTCTCTCTATATATATATATACACATACTTATAACATATACAATTAGCGGTCGGTGGCGGGTTAAGCTGGTTACAATTATTAAACTCACCACCCGACCCGAAAGTGGCGGGTTGCAATTTTTTCAACCCACCACAATTATTTAATAATTTCAAACCGGCGGTTTTCGGGCGGATTGGGTCGGTTTGTGCGGGTTGAGCGGGTTTATGTACACCCCTAATTGTCATAATTTCAAGAGGATGAGATCCTTTTTAATATACTTACCACCTCGTAAAAATCATACCCGAAAAAACCCAATGGGAAAAAATCGAGGTTAAGGGAAAAAGAGTATGGGGTGTATTAATTCCTTTTTCATGACGTCTTCCATTAAGCTATTTTTATGTTGGTAGCCTCCAATGTTCAAAGTAGCAAATGTGTAGAACACGCGAAAAATGCATGTCAAGCTATCCGGGAGGCAAGCTAATAAGTGAGGTCATGGGTGATCACATAATGAGCTCATGTGCTAGCCCTTGAGATGAAGGCTGATTTTTTAGGAGGGGAGGGGGCCAAAAATTTCCCCTCTTTCCTAGCTTTTTCTTCCACTTGTTGCCTTGTTTGATAAAACTCCTCCCTTCAAACTCCTTATGCAAATAGGACTTTCCTTTTTCTTTCTTTCTTTCCAAGACTCTTCAAAATCCCTTATTTTTAGGAGAAAATTTAGGGAAGTTATATTTTCCCTTATCTTTCCAAGAGTCCTCCTTTCTCCTTTTTTCTAGTCATTCTCGAAAATAACCCCTTATTTTCATGGGAATATTTAATTTATTTTCTTGCCTTCTTTTCCTCATGAATTTCAAAAATTACTCCTTAATAAAATAGGAGTATTCTTCATTAAAACTCTCCTTTTTTCCTAATCCTCATAGAATTTGAGGAAAAGTAATCTTTTTAAGACACCCATTAACTTCCAAGTATAAATACTCCTCCTTGGTCTTCATTATTTAAAAACACCAACTTTCTCCACCTTAAATTTTCGAAGATTCCAAACCTTTTTTCTCCATAATTTCAAAAATTACACATCATGCAAGCCAACTCCGCCGATTCACTGGGTAATATTTCTTGATATTTCTTCACACATAATTCTAGGATTTTTGTCGTTTTTCTTTTGTCTTCATATTTTCATAAAAAATGTCTTCTCATGCATCGGGTAGCTCATTAAGGTTGTCTTCTCGTGAAAAAATAGTAGAAATGTCGTCCAATGATAGCACAAATATTAGCATTTCATCACCTCGTAAACAGCTCAACTTGTCGGATGATGAAACTACTGACGATGAGGCTTCTCTTGTAGTAAGTGAGGAACAAATTCGTTTGGAAAGGCTCAAAATAAATAAGGGCTTTCCATCATATGAGGTATACTCTTCCTGTTTTTCTATATCCAATGCTCAAAAATTAACAAAGAAGTTACGTCTTCCTCCAGGATATGAAATAGCCGCCCCGTCTCCTCATGATCGGCTGAACACGCCCCCTAAGGGTTCCTTTTACTTTTTTGTGGCTCAAATTGAAGTGGGTTTGTGTTTCCCGATTCCCTCCTTTTATGTTGATTTATCAAACCGATATCAGGTATCCTTGTGTCAGCTATGTCCAAACTCTTTTAGCCTTATGGCAGCCTTCTTTATGGTGTCCTCTTTTAGGGGTGAGGTTCTCTCAGCAAATAAATTTTATGCCTTTTTCCAACTCAAGAAATTAGAAAAAGGGGACTTTTACTTCACTGCGAGAGTCGGGGTGCACTTTTTGACTCATAATTTTAAAACTCATTGTGATTGGCGACACCATTACTTTTTTGTTTCTTCGCCTTCCCCCTGGTCGTTTCCTAGTACTTGGGTTGAGGAGAGTCCCAAATACCCCTGATTTTCTCCCACGGATCAACCTCCTTCCCATCAACGTATGTTGAGTAGGTTTACGACATCAAGAATTTGGTTAACGAGAGTTTGCTAAGACATTCTCACTTGAGTCACATGCACACTTCGCTGGGGGATAATTTAGGTATATCGTCAGCTTCCTACGAGCTTTCCTTATGCATGCATATAAGCTTTTCATCAGCTATTTTTTTGTTATCATTTGCCTCTGTTTTAACTTTGATTGTCTTTGTTGCCAGGAGACAGATGTTTAGGGCCCTTTTGAAGAATAAGGTCGGGCTAACTCCTCCTAGTAAGAGTGCCAATGGGGCACCTGTTAGATCGAAATCAAAGAAGAGAGATCTTGACACACCTCCAATTTTACTTGATGAGCTAGCTGCTAGGCAAGCTGACGGGAGAGACAAGTACAAACGCCTTAGTAAGGCAAAAGAGAGCCTCCCCATGCTTGCTGACGGGCAGGGTCCCAAGCACCAGCCTCCCTCCCCTCCATCCCACGAGCTATCCGGTGCGAGAGCTTTTGATACTTTGACACTTCTTTTCCAGAGGGCTCGTGGTCATTCTTCTCGGTATAGGGTTCCCTCCACTTCACTTTTCCTTGGTGGGACACAGATGGCTTGTGAGCAGTTACTGGGTCTTACTTCGTCAAAAGACCATCAATATATAGGCAAACTTTCTGACTCCGCCTTTATGGAGAAATTTTCCACCACAATGTTGAAGGTATATTCTCCTAGCTTTTCCTCCTTTTTTTTGGCTCATTTTCTTCTACGCCTTCTTCACCAGCTAGCTTTTAATTTTCTTTTATGTTTCATTGTCAGGCGAGCATGCTTAGTGGTGATGCTATTGCCAGGCTTCGTCATAAGGCAGCCAAGCAAAATGCTAGCTTAAAAGAACAACCTTTTATCTGGTGAGCTAGAGCAGCTAATGAAAGATTTTACGAAGTCCTGAGCTAATCATGCTGAGGAAGTACAAAGAGAGCGTCAAGGGGCTCATCAGGAGGCCATTGAGGGATTTGCCCATTCTTCCACCGGGCAAGCCTTCTTAGAGGCTTATTATCAGCGCAAGCAAGAAGAGTATCTGAAGTTCGATGACTTTTTCGAAGTGTTGCTGAATTCAGCTCTCCCATACTATCTCCATGGTTTTCGTTCTTGCCTTAAGCAATTTGTGGAGGTTGGAATTTTACCTCCAGACTCAGATTTTTCATTCCTTAAGGAACCAGCGGAGTTAGAAGATGCTTCTCTTCCTGGCGAGGAAGCTCTTGAGTATACACCGCCTACTAGGCAGCCCATTGAGATGCCAGCTAAGGAGATAGCTGATTAGACTGCCGATAAGATTGTTGGCTTGACAAGTGATGATTTTGCTGAGAAGCTCGCTGTTGAGACAGCTGATGAGGCCCCTGATGAGATTGCTTACGAGATCACTGATGAGATACCTGCCAGAGCCCCAGATGATGTCATTGCGGGTGACCAGCTTCTCCCCGAGTCTTTCTTCGAGACTATAGGCGAGCTGGATGTCCGCGAGGAGCTTGATTTTCCCTCCTTGATTTAGTTTGTTTAGATAACTGCTTTCTTTTTCCTGCATTTTGTTTTTCCTGCAAGTACTTTGTTTTTGTATTCACCTTTCGTGACACATATGTTAGTTTTTGTATCATGCTTAATTTTGGGGCATGAGCTTTCCCTTTCTTTGAAGTAATAAAAGACATTTGCTTTTTCGTTCCATATATGACATTGATAAAGGGTGCACCTACGATGATCACACATATATATGTTTTTCATAGAAGATGAAATACATAAGCATAAGTTTATTCATTAGATATACATGTCATGCTGCCTAGGTCTTACGATGCCTTTAGGGCTTACACAGCCTAGGGCTTATTATTTGGGGTGCCGAGGTCTTACGATGACTTTAGGGCTTACACAGCCTAGGGCTTTTTAGTTAGGGTGCCGAGGTCTTACGATACCTTTAGTGCTTACACAACCTAAGGTTTTTTAGTTAGGTTGCTGAGGTCTTACGATCCCTTTAGGGCTTACACAGCCTAGGGCTTTTTAGTTAAGGTGCCGAGGTCTTACGATGCCTTTAGGGCTTACACAGCCTCAGGCTTTTTAGTTAGGGTGCCGAGGTCTTACGATGCCTTTAGGGCTTACACAACCTGGGGCTTTTTATTTGCGAGATATTTTAGCCATATCATGATCATAGTAATATGAGGATGAATGAAATTCGTTTATTTCACATTTATTGAACATGCATTTTGAACATAAACATGATATTTTTGTCATGTGGATATTAGTGAATCATAAGACTACTTTTAGATGCTTTCAAGCATTTATTTTAGAAAAGCAATAAACATACTAACTTCATATGGATAATCCTTTCTTCAAGTGTAGAATTTTCTCAAGTTGTGCAAATTCCACGGCCTAGATAGTTTCCGGCCTCCTACATTTTCAAGCATGTATGCACCTCCACTCAGCACCTACACCACTTTGTAAGGACCCTCCCATTTGGGTCCCAGCTTTCTAATCGACTTTAGCACATCAGCTCGCCTGAGGACTAGGTCCCCCACTTGAAATTCTCTATCTTCCACCTTTCCATTGTAAGCAGCTGCCACTCTTTGTTTGTACTTCGTCATTCTCAAGTAGGCCATGCTTCTAGTTTCTTCAATGACATCGAGGCTTTCCCTCATCAATATTTCATTCTTCTCAGCATCAAAGTACTTTGCCCTATAGGACATCATGTTATCCTCGGCTGGTATAATAGCCTCAGCTCCATATACTAGGCTAAAGGGGGTTTCTCCAGTAGTGCTGCGGCGGATGGTGCGGTAAGACCATAACACACTTGGCAGCTCCTCCATCCACGAACTTCCACTTTTCTACAACTGTGTCTTAAGGCCTTGCACGATGATCCTGTTAATCATCTCTACTTGTCCATTACACTGTGGGTGGCCCACAGCGGTGAACAGTTTCTTTAAGCCCATCTCCATGCACCAGTCTTGTATTTTGGCGCCTTAAAATTGCCTTCCGTTGTCAGATATTATCTCGCGAGGTATCCCAAACCTAAAGAATATAGCCTTCTTTAAGAATTTGATAACCTCACTCTCCGTGATCCTAGCTAGCTGTTCTGCCTCAATCCATGTGCTAAAATAGTCCACTGCCACCAGAAGAAACTTCTTTTGTCCAACGGTAGTGGGGAAGGGCCCCACTATGTCCATCCCTCATTTGGAAAAGGGGTAAGGTGAGCCCACGGCTCCCATCACTCTGGCTGGCTAGTGATATAAGTTTGCATGCACTAGGTACTTAGCATCTTCCTTCATCATGGGCCAATAGTAGCCAGCCCTAAGGGCTCTTCCTTGGATGGTGGATGCACCTGCATGGTCACCACACAAGCCTTCATGTACGTCTTTTAGAACTCTCCAGCCTTCCTCTATAGAGAGGCATCTCAAAAACGGGTAAGTGAAAGATCTTATATATAAAGTTCCCTCGATTATGGTAAATCGGAGGGCTTACCTTTAAATTCTCAAGGCCTCCTTCTTGTCCTCCGGAAATTATCCCTAAAGTATATAAGATACTAAAGGTGCTCTCCAGTCGTCCGAGTCCAAGGTTATGTAATTTACCTCCTCTCCTGCCAGGGAACTTGAAATGGCTTTGATGGTAATTTGCCAAGTGTGGCAGCTAGCCAATGCACTAGCTAGCCGTCCTAGGTAGTCGGCCTATTTGTTCTCCACACGAGGTATCTGCTTTATCTCAAAGGTCTCCAATTGGTCTTTCAAATCTCCATTTTTCTTCAGGTACTCCATCATCCTTCCTTCTTTGGCTTCGTATTGGCCATTGACTTGGCAAACCACCAATTGTGAGTCCGAGTGGACTACCAGGTGTTTTGCTCCCACCTTCAATGCCATCTCAATCCCTGCGGTCAGGGCTTCGTATTCGGCCTCATTGTTAGAAGCACGAAAATTAAACTTCATGGCATACTCCAGGTCGTCTCCTTTAGGGGTCGTCAATACTACTTCGGCCCCACTTCCCGTCGAGTAGCTGAACCATCAACATGGAGCAACCAGACCTTCTTTTCATCTTGGGAAGAGGGTACTTCTGCTATGAAATCAGCTAGCGCTTGAGCCTTGATGGCGGGATGTGGAGCATAGGTGATGTCAAACTCACTGAGCTCCACAACCCACTTGATCATCCTTCCCGACGCCTCAGGATGCCCCAATATCTACTTCAAGGGATGATTGGTGCGTACTTCAACGCTATATGACAGAAAGTATGGCCTCAACTTCCTGACAGTGGTTATTAGAGCAAAGGCCACCTTCTCAATTTCAGGGTATCTTTCCTCAGCTCCTTTGAGGGCTCAACTAGCATAATACACCGGCTTTTGATCTCGTCCTTCTTTGCGTATTAGCACAGAGCTAACAGCGTGACTGAAAATTGCCAAATACAGGTATAACTTCTTACCAGGTAATGGTTAGGTCAGCAAGGGTAAGCTGGTCAAGTACGTCTTTAACTCTTTAAAGGCCTTCTGGCATTCTTCGTTCCAGGAGAATGTGATGGCCTTCCTGATGACCCTAAAAAAGGGTAAGCTGCATTCTCCTAGTCTTGAAATGAAATGGCTCAAGGCCACCACCCGGCCCGCTAGTATTTGTACTTCATTTCGGGTAGCTGGTGGTGCCATTTCTTGAATGGTCCTCGTCTTCTCAGGGTTAACTTCAATTCCCTTCTCTATAACCAGATACCCCAGAAACTTTCCACTTCTAACTCCAAAAGCGTACTTTAGGGGGTTGAGCTTCATTTAGTACTGTCGTAGCACCTCGAAAGTCTCCCTCAAGTCCTCCAAATGATCTTGTACCTTTTGGCTCTTTACCAGCATGTCGTCTATGTAGACTTCAAGGATTCTTCCTATCTTCTTTTGGAAATCTTATCCATGAACCTTTGGTACGTAGCTCCAACATTTTTAAGGCCAAAGAGCATTACTACATGACAGAATGTCCCGAAGGCTGTTATGAAGCTCTTCCTCTTTTGATCTTTAGGCGCCAGTGGTATCTGATGGTATCCGTGAGATGCGTCCATCAGGCTCAAAAGTTCGCATCCTGACGTAAAATCTACCAATTGGTCGATTCTGGGGAGGGGGGGGGGGTAACAGTCTTTTGGGCAAGCTTTGTTGAGATCCCTGTCTATGCACATCCGCCATTTGTCTTCTCCTTTGGGAACAAGGACAACATTAGCTATCCACTCCGGGATTTGGACTTTTCTTATATGACTAGCAGCTAGGAGCCTGTCCACCTCTTCTTTTGTAATCTTGTCTTTCTCAGGCCCAAAATGCCTCTTTTTTTTATTCACAGGTTTGGCGGTGGGAAAGACATTGAGCTGATGAATCGCCATAGCCGGATCAATGCCCAGGAGGTCCTCCGCCGACTAAGCAAATACGTCAATGTAATCACAGAGCATTTGTGTTATGTTGGTCACCAATTTGGAGTCCAGTTGCAACCCTATTTTGGCAATTTTAGAAGGGTCGCCTGGCACCAATTCCACCATAATTAAATCTTCCATCGGTTTAGATTTGGGTTGGATGCCCAACTCCTTAATTTCTCCCTTTATGGCCATTATTTCTTCTTTTTCCGGACTAGATCCTCTTCGTCCATCTATCTCCATGCTAGCTGAAACTTTTGCAGATTGAACGGCTTCTACATAGCACTTCCATGTGGTATGCTGGTTTGTTTTAATTTATCCTACACCTTTGCCTACCGGGAACTTCACTTTCATGTGATAGGTGGAAATTATTGCTTGAAAGGCATTCAAGCTAGGTCTCCCGAGGATGGCATTGTAAGCTAACAGGGAGTCCACTACCAAGAAGGTCACCATTCTCGACTTTCTTCGGGGCTCCTCTCCAAGGGATAGGGGTAATTGGATTTGCCCCAGCGGCTGCACGACCTCTCCTACAAATCCATAGAGAGCAGTCTCCATCGGCATTAGCTTGGCACTTTCCAGGTCCATTCATTTGAAGGCATCATGGAAAAGTACATCTACCGAGCTGCCATAGTCTATAAAGACTCGGCTTACATCATAGTTGGCAATGGTAGCCGTGACCACGAGGGCGTTGTGATGAGGGTGGTTGAGGCGGAGCCCATCACCAGGCCCCGAATTATATTAGAGGTCCGGCATTCACCGCGACTATCTCCTCGATTTCTTCCTCGGCTTTTTCTTCAGTCGCCTCTAAATCAGATAACTCCCTCAGAGCCCTAAGGTGAGCTCGTCGAGCTCTATGCGAATCTCCATCGATGGGACCTCCAGATATCATGCTAATAAACCTCCTTCTTTGATTTGGTCTTTTCTCTTCCTCTCGTCTATCCACCACTCCACGAGGATCTTCCTGGGGACGAATTTTGACATCCGCACGGTATCGTGGTGGAGTAGAACTCCTTTCGAACATCCTCATGTTCTTTTCCTGGTCACGACATATGAGGTTTTATAAATGCCCACATGCTATCAATCTTTCTACCTTATTCAGTAAATGGCGACAGGTGTTAGTATCATGCCCGTAATCTTTGTGAAAGCGGCAATACAGGTCAGATTTGGCTGAGTGGGCCCACGCTCAGCACTCCTTGGCCATTTTATCATCATCTTGTTCTCCTTCTCTATCGCCATAAGAGCTTTTTTGGGAGTCACCTTAAGAGGTGTCTGAGTTGGATTACGATACTAGTCTCTGTACCTATTTGGATAGGCAGGCTTCTTGGACTCCACTGGGATCTTCTTTTCGTTCTTAGCAGCCGGGTTGCTGCTAGCTAGCTTCGCTTGGGTTGCTTCTACCAGATTCACATATTTCTCTGCCCTTTTTAGCAGGTTGTCAAAGTTGACAGTCGGCTTTCTGGCCAGGGACTTAAAGAAATCTCCATCCTTCAAACCTTAGGCGAATGCATTAGCTAGAACCTCAGCATTCGCTGAAGGTACCTCCAAAGCAGCCTCATTGAATTTCTTTACGTCCCCTCTTAAGGGCTCGTTAACTCCCTGACGCATATTGAACAAGCTCAAAGAGGTCTTTTGATACCTCTTGCTACTGGAAAACTGATGTAAAAACATCAAGCTGGACTCCTTAAATGAGTGGATCGAGCTAAGGGCTAGCTGGTTGAACCACTGTTGAGCAGCTTTCGTCAGGATTGTCAAGAAAACTCGACACTTCACCCCATTAGAGTACTGATGAAGTAGAGCACTATTCTCGAACTTTGATAAGTGCTCAGTGGGGTCCGTCGATCCATCATACTCCACAATATTTGGGGCTAAAAAACTATTAGAAAGCTCTTCCACCAGGATACGGGGCCCGAACAGAACTCCTCTAGAAGGTGGTGGGGCATGCCCTTCTAGGCGTTGCCTCATTTCTCTCATTTCTTCCCTTAAGTCCTCAAATCCTTCCATCACCTCTGGGCGCATCATATTGTTGCCCATAGGGTCCACCGGCTGTTGCCTCCAGGGTGTTTACCCATCTCACCAAGGTGCTGGTGACTCCATCCTTGTTGGTTTCCTCCTATGGTCCCTTCATGAAGACGATCACCCCTCCCGTAGGTTTGACTAGGAGGGAAAGGCGTCGTAAAGAACGTCTCCTCCCTTGAACCTTGAGCCACGGGGATAGCAGGGGTGATAGTTGGGAGGTGGCAATGGAATGCTCACCGGAACCTCTCTCCTTGGTTGTGTGTATGCTCCTTGTAAAGCAGAGGCCATCGCCCTCGTAAATATTTATCCCCATTGATCCGCGGGAGAGAGGGAGCTCCCTACTGGCGGGACACCTGATGGGATAGCATATGCTACTTGGTGAGCATGATGTTCGTCATTTCCTTCCAATTGTTGACCTCCTTCGCCTATAAACACCTATCCATGTGCTAGCGGGGTGAGTCCTCCGTTCTCATTGGCCAGTGGTGGATGAGGTGGCTGGATAGGTCCCTCCAATTTAGGAGGGGATACGTGACCTGCTTCCTAACGACGTGTGTATACATGTGGGATACCTGGCCCGACCATCTGCTGCGAGGGTAAGCTTCCTTGAGGTAATGATTGAATGAATTCTGATGCAACGGTTGTGTTTTCCGAAACGGATAACATGGAAACCGAAGCAGACGTGGGATTTACCGTCAACAACTCCCCAGTGCAACACCAGGCTGCGTGGTGACCGCGGGAGGTGCCGTCTCTTCACTCGCCGTCGGGTCGACGGTGGTCCTTCCTTGTGCTGCTGCCGCCAGCGGTTGCACGGCGGCGCTTCTTCTCTCCGAACGTCTCAATCCTTGAACTCCTTTCATTTCAATGCAATAATTCACGTCTTAAACTCCTTGTCCCACAGACGGCGCCACTTGATGTTGGTTCGATTTTACACCAAGAAAGTTAAAGAACTAAACAAGGTCTTCGATTTATTTTTATAACTATCGTACTAAAATAATAAATGCTAAAAATCAAAATTTATGGAGAGAAATAGAAAAAGAGTGACTTCTTTATTGAGTGTGAATATTGAAATACATAAACCCTACTTTCCAAGCGAAAGAATTACAACTTCACTCCCAACTTCCAACTTTCCAAAAAATTACACAAAAAATAAAAATCCCCTCTATTTATAAAGGGGAGTGGACGGCCAAGTTGAGGATGAAGAGTCCTCAACTTATCTTCCACTCCATTTAGATATTTTAGGGATTTAAAATAAATAAATCCCACAATTTAGGATTTAGTTATTGTGAGGATATTATCCCCTCTAAGAGTCCATGTCTACGCAAGCCTTCTTGTAAGCATTTTGATGAGATTTCTTTTGAACTCTTCTCCTTGCATTCTCCCGAGCATTTCCTTGGGCTTTTCACGAGCTTTCCCTTTGAATGCCTTCTTCAATTTAATTAATTGGGCCCATTTGGAATAATTAAAATTATGACCCATTGATATTTAAAATTTTCTACTTTGTAAAAAATTTAATATTGTTTTATATTTTTTAGATAATTTTTTAATATTTCATAACTACATTACATTTATCTAAATATTAAATTATTTTATTTTTTAATAAAAAATTATTCAAGTTAGACATAATTTTAGTATTTTCAATTATGTTTTTGGATATTTTTAAAACTTTTAAATTTTTTAAAATTATTTTTCAATTTTCTAAGATTTTTTATCAATGTGAATTTTCTTACTTCAAAAATTGGTTCAAATGGCAGTTTAGGTGTAATTTATTCCATGTCATCCAAGTTCAAATGTCCACATCAGCAGAATTGACAGAAAATTTGAAAATCCCCAATTTAAAAAGGTCATGTGCAGTGCACGTGTTAAATTTCGGCTAATTTAGTCAATTTCGGTGTAAATTAGCCTTAAATTGCCAAATTGAGAAATGTGGAGAACTAAAATTCCCAATTTAAAAGCAACGAGACTAAAATTGCCAAAAGCAATAAGCTACAGGACTAAATTGACAGTTTTGCCCAACAAGGATCAAGTAAACTCGTACAAAAGCAAAAAAAAAAAAAAAAGAAAGAATAAAATAGAATAAATCATCTTAAACTTGGTGGTACAAGATAGCAACCGCCGAAAAAATAATCTCGACGCGGCCTTAGCCCTCCTCCACTTGGGGCACTTCCTCCTATCGCCACCACAGGAATTTCTCTTGGTTCTATCTTCCGCCGCCTTCTCCTTAGGCCATCGGATGCACTTTATAATCGTATCATCTTCTTTTCTCTTGAAATGGTAGCTTCTCAAAAAAAATTGTCTGCTTGAAAACCTATCAGTCACCTTCAAATCATGGCCATACATAAAACTATCTTGCCCAGCCTTGCGTATGTTGGCAGAACTCATCGACTTCATGAACTCCGAGTCAAATTCCGGCCACTTATAGAGGTTGACAAATGTGGCTCTTACCGGAACACGGCGATCGTCTTCGTAGCCTGGATTGCAAGTAGATGCCATACTTTCTTGCCGGAAAATTAGATCATATAATAGTATTTTGCATAAACTTGACTATGATCAATGTTACTTGTTCAGTGATTGTTTTGTTCAACTAAGTCACATAGATATAGATATATATATATATATATATATATAGGTATTGATGAAAAAGTGACTTACCTTTTTTAATGTCAAAGAAAGTTATTGATAATTGTTTCCTTTTTTGGCTTCCCAATTAAATTCCAACATTTTCGCAAACAGTTTCCTTTTAGATATGGATTTAACGCTCTAACAGAAAATTGACACAAAAGAAAAAGATTGGATTTCTTTTATGTATATATATATATTGACTATATGCCATTATCCAATATTTGGATAAGAAAACCTTGTTTTGCTCTCAATACCAATTAATTAATTGTTTTTAGAATGGTAGATTTAGGATAAATCATATTTTTGGTCCCTAAGTCAGTCCTACTTGACTTGCCCCAAATTTTTACACTTATTAACATGGCACCACATAACGCAATACCATTTGCACTACAGTAGTACAGTCTACACATAGGGGTTAAAATGTGAATTCATTTAAGTAATTCAATATCAGAATACGGATTTTCAAAGATATACAATATACTACAAAACCAACTAAAAGATAGTGAAAAATAATAGCCTCTTGAATATGTTTAGGTAAATTACACTGCACTCTTTGACGAATGCTTATGAATTATCCACCCTCGTGTTTTGGATATTACATGTACCCCTAAGTATAATTTAGGTCTAACATTTAGTTCGTGTTGTTAACGTCTCATTGACATCGTTGAAAAGATCAGTCATTGGACTAAAATAACCTTCAAATAATATATTTAAAATTTAAAATTTTCAAAAAAAAAGAAGGGAAAATTATACTAACACCTACTGCTATAATAGGTAATTACACAAATTTACCCTTTTATAATTGAAATTACAAATACCTAATCCACTATAATTGAAAACTACGTTACCCACCTGATCAGTTTTTTGATGATGTCATCATGCGAATTCCAAAATTAAAACAACCCCCTCTTATTTTTGAAATTACACAAACCTCCCTTATTATAATGCACTTCTTACAATCACCCTCTAAAACATTCTTATAATTTAACCCTAAAAACCTTACAATTAGTCCCCCTGTAGGGGGGTGATGGTAATGTCAAAAACAAGAGGGGTTTTTGGTAATTACACATTATAAGAGGGGATACGGCCATAACAAAAATATTATTCCAACTTTTTTTATATTTTTTAATAATTTAAGTGAAGGGCAAAAATATCATTTAGTATTAACAATTGGCCGAGGGTTTTCAAGGGGGTAAATGTAATTTTCAGTTATAGTGGGTTAGGTATTTGTAATTTCAATTATAACATGGTATAAGTTTGTGTAATTATCTATTATAAGAATGGGCGTAGGTGTAATTTTTCCAAAAAAAAAAAAAAACAGCCCCCTCCTCCATCGTCGTACCGCCATCGATTGTCCCTCTCCTCACACCACTGCAGTGCCACTACCACAACACCGCCGCTAGTGACCGTCCAAACCACTGCCACAACATTACATAAGTAGTATTGGTTTTGGATTATATATTAGTTGTTACTATGATGCACCGACACGGACACGGGGAACGGCATTTAAAAAAAAATATAAGACACGAAAGGCTTCGACATGGTTGTCCAATTTTTCTTTTATATATATATATATATATGTATATATATATATATATATATATATATTATAAATTTGTATTTTACTTGTTTCTTCGTAAAGTTATGTATATTGCAAATAATTCAACTACTTATTAATAACAAATGCAAAATAAACATATAAACATAAACGAAATATAACAATAAACATGTTTTCAATCCAAAACATGATATAACAAAAATATAATACTCCATTGTTCAAACCCGTGTCTTATAAAAAGTTGGTAAATTTTTATTAGATTTAGAAAATTGGTAAGTTTTTATTTATAATTTGACCCCCCAAAATTTTAGTATCTTATAAAAAGTGACCATCTGTGTTGGACACGCCCCTGGCCGTGTCCTAACTGTGTCCAAATTATTTTTTTATTAGGGACACGGGATAGTTGTGTCTGACACGTGTTGGAGGCGTCGGAGCAGTGTCCATGTCCGAACGTGCCCGACACCACCCGTGGTGATTTTTTGGAGTGTTCGTGCTTTATAGGTTGTTGACAATATAAAAATTAAGGGCAAATTACATCCAACCTCCTATGATCGACCTTATTATCACTCCACCCCTATATAAAAAAAAAGTCAACTTACCCTTTTGCCATTTCTGAAAAGATACCTACCGCCTCCCTCGAATATTTTTGACTTTAAAAAATTCTGTAAGGACCAAAATACCCTTGCCTATTGAAAATGTTTACATTAATATTAACTCTAATTTTTTATATTATTTCTATTATTTTATATTTTAATATTTATTTACCCTTTTTATTTTAATTTTACTTTTCATCTTCTTCTTCCCCTTCATTCACCATTACCCGTCAGCTCTTCAACCTTCCAAGTTCCATCCACCGTCGCCTCTGCCGTTACCACAGCCGCGCCGCCAGTCTCCAGTCGGCCCCATTATCACCACTACTCCTGCCGCCAACTCCAATTTTACAGATTTGGCTGCCACCACCTCCATTTTCAGATCGAGTCGTCGTCGGGTTTGGGGTGGGCGTTAGGTTGGTACGACGCAACTGACTTTGTAGGCGGAGATGGGGTCTGAGGAAGACGGAGAAGATGGTGGCTAATGTTAGAGGAGCGGTTGCAGGTGTCCGGCGGTGACAGATTGTCGGATTTGCAGGTGGTGAAGGTGGTGTATTTTCAGGCGGGTTTGCAGGTTGCCAATGGTGCTTTGGGACTATCGGAGAAGATGATGGTGGTAGTGTTTGCAGGTGGTCGGCAGTGGGATTGGGGCTGCCGGAAGAGATGGTGGCGTGGCAGGAGTGACGGTGGTTCAGGATTATTGTGCATATATATTATTAATATATATAGAATAACATATATATAATATTATTAATATATATTTTTTTAAGTATCTTTTATAATTTTAAAATTTTAAAAATATAGATTTGATATAAACATAAGAAATTTAATATCAACCGTTAATCTCTATAAAGATCTACGGTTGTTATAAATTGAATTTAGTAAAATATAAAAAAATAATCTTGACCATTGATATTTAGGATATCAGATCTAACTGTCAGCATTTCAGAGGCAATATAGTCTTTAATTGATAGAAATTCAATAACCAGTCTCACAACACGCGAGTGAGGCGCATAGGAAGTTAAATTACATCTTTAATTTTTTCACAGTGGTTAAGTTGACAATTTTTTTTTATGGGGTGGAGTGATAATAAAGTCGATCACAGGAGTTGGGTATAATTTACCCTAAAAATTTCTGATCTTGGTAGACATATATAGTGTTTAACAATTAGTGTGATTAGTCTTGTTGTATTTGAATTGATTTGTTAGCAGAAAATTAGACTTTACAGGAACCCAATACTGCACATTTGCAAATTGATGTGGGATATTATAGGTTTGAAGGTGCGCGTATACATATTATACAATATACACACTAAAATAAGTACTTCAGTTAAATTAGTATAAAATATTACACAAATTCACACACACAATATTACTCGTGCATATGCATATAAGATACCTTATTTTAGAAAAGAAATAGACTCTAAGAGTGTTATCGAATTCCTATGTAATACTATGGCTACCAATTCAAAGGAAACACACACTCATATTGACCAGTTTTTTGGGAGAATCCATGTGAAAATAACACTATACACGGGGTTTATTCAATATCAAGGTGTTTTTATCAATATCACGAGTGATCACACATGGATCCGCAGCAAAAAATCGGTCAAAATTGTTGACTAACGAACCATATGATTTTGACTGTTAAAATTTTGATGGAAATTTTGGTTGTAACTAAATGCGAGACATGTTGAAATTGTCGGATTAAATATGAGATTTTATAACCAATGACACTAAAACTAAAGCAGGACAAAATTATTGGACAAAAAATATGATCTCCACTCATTAGGAGTCTTTGGACTTCAAATTGATCAATACAATCATAATTATTTAATTGGCATACAGTGGAGTTGAACTGATTTTTCTCATATGGAAGATTCAGCAGATGAGTGATTTTTTGAGTTTTTAGATTTCAAATAATTATCATAGTCATAGGGATAGGGAAATATTAGGTATCATAATACTTTCGAAATCTCAATTTTCATACAAACTTTGCCCATTTGTATCACTTTTTGATACCGATATTAGCTACTTGACGAAAAATGTCACTTGAGATGCACGTGGCCGTTTACTTCACAATGTCATCAAAAAATGAGATAACGGTGGTACCAGAAATGAGGCAAATGAGCAAAGTTTGGTACCAAAAATGAGATTGCTTTCATTTATTTTTACAAAAACATACACAATCATATGCAAATTTAACGGTCACATGCTTTTTCTGTCAACTAGATAACGCCAGTACCACAAATGATAAAAATAGGCAGAGTTTAATATTTGGTACCAAAAGTGTACATATGATTATAAAAAATGAGATTTTACCTATAATCATATATTTTAGTGTGTAATAGACTTCAAGTGTGATGTTCCATTACATAAATAATTACGGTTAAATCAGAGTAATAAGATATAAAACTCCTAATTGGTTGAAGTTTGTCTTTGACAGTAAGAGAGATTGTTAATTCTCCTAAGAGATTAATATATAATGAGATATACAAGACTACAACTGTTTAATTTATAATTATGCAAAACCTCTTGATCAACTTACTTATTTTAGCCATTGCCAACTTCATCATGATTCTGACTTTCTGATATTTCGTTATGGTATAAATGAATCCAACTTCAATTAATTATCTTAAAAAAGAAAAAAAAACTTCAATTCAAACTCAAAGTCTACTTTGTCTGTACTATATACAATTAAAAAGAGAGTGTTTAGAGAAACTGTTATATGGCCTGACAGCAGTTTTGGCGTAACATATGAATAATTATTATGTGAATTAGGTGTTCATGCACTATGAGTTGTTGTAGTACCATCTCATTTGTTTTGATGAGGTAACATAATAATAACAACATGGTTCATGAAACCAAGTATAGAGGATTATTATCCATGGTTTCTCACTTTTACACGTCTCTCTATTTTCTCTTTAATTACATTAATTTTATTTTGCATCTCTTTTTTTTTTCTATTTTTATTCTCTTCTCTCTTCTTGTATTTAAACTTAATCAAATTTTATACAAAAAACTTCAAATATATATTTTGCACACGCATAGAGTCTGTATTTACCTAGTGCAATAAAAGAAAAACAAAAACCAAAAATATTTAGGAGAAATCTTAACATGAAAATATCAGATCTACTTCAGTCGAAAAATTAATAGGTTTCATACACATTACGCATCCAATCCATCATCCAATTAATAGGTTTCATTACACATTACACATTATTTGGGTACAAGCTATATATGATTATGGAATACAATACGACATGATATTATCACAATAAACATTAAAAAAACATAAGACATGCTTTGAGATGAAACTAATTTTGAGATCTCATTCTCATGTGCCCCAAACCAACCATAAGATAAATTGTACAAATGTGATCTCGAATATTGCAATTCCATAATATTTATCAATCAAGAGAAGATAAAAAGAATTCGTTCTTTGGTTTATTACACAAATAAAACATGTCCGCATTGATATTATTTATGAATTAATAAGCAAAGTCTTGATATATATATATATATATATAACAGAATTGTTAATCAAAATTCAAGATCAGTATTGACATGCGATATACACAACTCGCAACTGTCTCAGATAAATTCTTACTAAAATAAATAAAAGAAGAGTTAAATTGAATAAATTATCTAAAACTTGGTGGTGCAAGATAGCAATTGCTCCTCAACCTGGCGCACTTTCTCCTAGTGTCGCCACCGGAATTTCTCTTGATTCTATCTTCCGCGGCCTTCTCCTTAGGCCATCGAACGCACTTTATGATCGTATTATCTTCTTCTCTCGTTAAAGGGTAGCTTATCAAAAATAATTGTCTGCTTGAAAATCTATCGACCACCTTCGAATCATGGCCATATATAAGACTATTATGTCCATCCTTGCGTACTTTAGTGAAACTAATCGATTTCACAAACTCGACACCAGATTCCGGACAGTTGTAGAGGTTGACAAAGGTCGCTCTCACCGGAACGTGACAATCATCTTCGCAGCTTGCATTGCTAATAGATTCCATATTATGTTGCTGAAAAATTAAATCAGATAGTATTTTGCCTATGATCAATGTTTTGTCTTTAATGTTTCTTTTGCACAACTAAGATCACATATTGATGGTGGTAAAATTCGTCAGTGAGTTAATGTCATGTGATTGCTACGTGGGGCGGGAATGCGACCCAATACACGACAAACTAGGCACTAAGGTTGTTAATGTTTAGACTGCACTCGCTATAGGCAAGCTGCCTACGTACCCACTTTAGTGGGATCAAGTTTTTTCGTAGTTCAACGGTGGAATTATTTTCAATGATGGCTAGCTGCTTTCTCTCTAGCACACTTTTTGGAGGGGAGAACAGATAATAATCTTTAGTTACCCTCTTGGGGTATTTATAGAGTTGGTTATGGGTTATGGGCTAAAGCCTTATTTTCAACCCATTAGAATATATATTAAACTAATAAATATGTGTTTCATATTTATTAGCCCAATTATTATTGTTGACCCTTTTGACAGAATTGACTCATTTCATAATAGACCTTGGGCCCAGTGGGCTAGTCCATACGATTTATACCAGCTACGCCGGGGTGCTAACCGGGTTCAAATCCATAGGTGGGCTTGTTAGATGTATGCCCTCAATGCCTATGAGGAATTAGACTGAGTAGGGCTTTGATAAGTTATTTGTACAAACATTTATCATTTCTATTTATAGAATAAATGTTTTGATTTTGTTCATATAAATCTAATAGCAATTAAATATGTTGAACAAATAGGTTCATGAGATTTGAAAATAGACTTTCCACCTTTTATGGAAAAGAGGAGGCACTGGAAGAGTCAAGTATTTAATCTCTTAAACAGGGAGTTCGCAAGTTAAGGAATATTAATTGGGCATTAATATTCAACTCGTATGACACCTTCTTTGACAAAAAAGTGCCAGTCGTACATTAATTAGATAGTGGGAGCTGGTGTCATGAATATGATTAATGGAATTAACATATTTGAACTCGACTCGCATTAATCCAATCACATGGGTATTTACTCTTTGAGAGTCAATGATTGGGATTAAGATTGTCATAGTATGTATGAGCTTTGGACTTGAGGAGTTATTTATGATGTACTTGTAGTATTAGATATGTTATCAGAGTAGTTAGACCCATATGACCTAATAGGTGGGGTCGACCTCGAAGTACAATCCACATGGTGCATTTGACATTATAAGATAACTGTCAATATAGGATTCACTGTCTCGACAGTAGCGAGTATGTGACATGTACGATCATAAGCAATAAAAGTTACAAAGTCTTTGGCCAAAGCAAATAAACTAAACTAGTGATGGTCACTAAAGGTAGTTTGGTAATTTTACATTGTTATGATTACTGAGTACATCATCAAGTTATATGAGTTTGACGTACCATGGCTCTTACTTGATCGGGTCAAGTCGGTGAAGAGTTTATATGCATATGGTAGTCGTAATCAAGGTTCGTAATGACATATTCATCTCGTATTCAATTGGTTTACGATTTTGTTCCGCGTTGTTGGCTAAGTGACAACTTTATCCTTTGGAATCCTCCCATTGCAAATTGAATCGAGTCTAGAGAGTCGCGTTATGTGAAGAAAAGGAATATTTCCATGCTAGACATAATAGATGGCATGATTTAATTAAATATATTCAATTGGATTAGATAAATTAATTAAATCATATTAATTCACTACCATACACAAAATACAGACCACCATTACCCTTTTGGACAGCATCTATGACAGCAGTATATGCTCTAAGTTGATCAGCATTTAGACCATTATATAACTGAGCATGCTCGTTTAAAAGTGATTGTTTGTCGTAACACAACTCTTCTGTTAACAATCTGCTTCTTAGATTGACAACTTCTCCATTTTCTAGGAATGGCAAATATGGAAACTCTTTCAATGACCTATTATTAGCATTCATTATTTGTTCAATATCTTGCAACACATAATTTTTCAATTGATCAAGATTTAAATTCAGATCTGTAATCCCCAAAATTCTCCTCTGCCTATATAGTATATCATCTGAAATAATTTCCCAATTTCTCTCCCATAACTTTAATGGTTCAGCAACCTCGCAGAACAAAATCATAGTCACAAACAACTCACGTAATTGACGTCCGGTTTGCCAGTGTGCTGCTTCTTGAATTGCTCGATGCCATTCATCATCATTTCCCAACAGCCCAAACGCATTGCAAGCTTCCTTGTAAGTGAGGAACAATGCACCATTTACAGTTTTGATATCGTCATGACACTCAGGACCTTTTACGATATTCAAGAGCATGCGAAGATAAAAGTTTTCTCCTGAAGATGGATGTGAATAGTAAATTCTACCAATACATCTACCAGATTTCCTTCTTCTCCATTTTTTGTCCTTGGCATGCCAGACATATTTGGTGGGAAAATCTGAATAAGTGAGTTCTTTAGCAGATGGATCATCTTTGTTTGTCTGCATCCACTCGGTAAACATTGTCTTTTCAATTCCTTCTCTATTTAGCACATCATCGAGATGGTCTTCATCATCAAATATAACCGGTTGTTGATCTAGAAGATGGAAAGAAAGCCTCTCAACACCAGGATTCCTATATTGTATGTCAAACTCAAATATTCTCCAACTCGCTTCAGAGGCGGAGACATAACGTGCATCCAGGTACCTTTTAATCTCATCAACCTCACTGACTCTATGAGTGTTTGTGGATCAATCAATTGACACATTCTCCTCTATCACAAATGCAGCTCTATCCTTACCCTTATTGACATACTTGAATAAGTACTTTATGGAACGACTTTGATTGCACCATTCAACATTAATATGGGCTTGGTATTTCACAACTAAATCAATGTTGTGTGGTACAACCCATCAATTATCAACTTCAACTCCATTTTTTTTGGTTGTTCTCTTATTATCACGTCTTCTATAAACTGGAAATCCATCCCCAATCAATGTTGTTTCACTTTGAGTAATGCTTCGAGCACTTATCATCTTCCATGCATGCATATTTTTTATTTGCATTGCCGCATGGACCATGGATCATATATTACACTACTGACTTATAACCCACTGGATCTTTTTCTTTATCGGGGAGTTCAGCAGATATCATTTTATCAATGTCTGCAGCATTGTGCGGCTTATCATCAGGATGTAGAAAGAGTAATACATGAGCATGTGGCAATCCCCTCTTTTGAAACTCAATAGTATATATCACTGAAATATAAAAAAAGAATGTATTTACATATCAATAATTTTAAAGTTTATGTTTTAATAATATTGAAAATATTTTTATATATCAATATAAAGTCTATTTATACATATCAGCCAATACCCTACCAATATGTTGTCTTTGACGCAAATCTTTCATTAGTTCATCTAACTTTATTTTAAACACTCGTGCAACAACGTGAGGGCGATCTTCAACCTTTTGGCCAGGGATAAGGTCAACACACCTTTGAATTTCTGGCCACTTTGGGTTGCACGTGAATGTGAGAAATATGTTTGGTGGACCATAGTATCGGCAAATTGCCATTGCATCTTGATAATTTTGCACCATATATTTGGGTCCACCTGTGAAACTGGACGGCAGTACAAATCTTTTGCCGACAGACCCTGGCATTGTATCTCCTTGAACAACAACATCTCTAAGGCCCTTATATAACTCAGACCTTAACTTTTTTTTATTATTACGAACCCAACGTAGATTTGACTCTTCGATGCACGTGAATGCATGAACAATGTGTTGGTGATATAGACGTCCCCCACTAATTAATGTTTGTGCTTCATTAAGCCGATTCTGCATTCGATATGCGTGATATTCTCGTAAGCTGATGAATTGCCTTTTGCTTCGTTGTTCTTGTATATTACTCCCATTTCTCGGGTTCCTAGGGATATCCGTCCTAAATCCATCTTCACCATATGGAAACAAAAGCGGATATTGCATAGCCATAAAACTTGGATGTAGCTCAGTTATCCTTTAAGTCCCTTACCTCTCTCTTCGATGATTACATCACGGGTTCCTCTTGATTGTTGTCCATCACCAACAATAAGTGCAGCTACTTCAGAAGTAGTAGGTAAGTTATACTGCCTTCCATCTTTTCCTCTAGTACTAATGAATCTTAATTGGACAGGAACATAATCAGATTCTTTAAATCTATCTCTTGCCATCCTAAGCACCTTTGTCAATGGATTATGCTCATCGAACATATCCTGCAGACCTTGTATAATATTGGGATCCAAGTTTTCCTTTTCAGCATCTTTGTTCAAAGCACGCATTCTGTTTCGTACTTCATTCTTAGTATCAGCTACATATAGTTGCATAAAATTTGGACTTTGATCAGCTTCAGGAAGAAGAGATCCAATCAAATGATGATTTTGTCCATTGAGCAAAAAACAATAAGGACCGCGTCCATCATTTATTCTATTATCCATGGAACCTCCCATTGACGTGAAAGCAAACATTGAGTTCAAAGTCCTTATATTTTCTCTAAATTTTCTGGCTGATGGACCTCCATTGTAATCTAACAATCTCCTAAGGAGTTCTGGAGGTTTTTTGAGAAGTGGCAACTGAACTTGACCATCTCGACAGCAGATTGAGAAGTTTGGGACTGCAGGTCGTCGATCTTTTTTATTGCGCTCTTCATACCACATGATTGCACCGCACTTGCTACAACACACGATTGGGGCAGCAAAATCCCATGGTTGGTCATATTTACCTAAAATAATGACCATATGGTATATAATGCTTGGAAGACACATAATTAAGTAGAATGTTAAATTGATATAGGGTCTTAGTCATTATTACTTACGGTGAGGACCATGATTCTGGACTTCATTGTTCAAATCGCCAACAAAGGTATCTGGTTGAAATATATTGTTAAAAACTAATTATTATAGGACGTGATTTGTATTAAAGTTGATCTTATAAAGTTAAATATTTACCAGGTAATGCTCCCGAGGATGTCGTAGAGTTGCAGTCATCATCAATATAATATCCATTTGGTTATCAAGATTTGTAGGTACTTCTACATTATGATGATGTTGAGTTGAACCAATGTCACTTGAAGTAGTGCCTAAGTTTAACATTGGCAGCTGAAACCCCCTATTTTCATAGTGATTTGGGACAAAACAATTTGTTGATAGATGCGATTGTCTAGTTGATGTAAAGTCAACATTAGACGTGGACATTTCACCAAATGAACCACAAAAGTTGTTTTGGTAATCATAGGAAGGGATTTGATGTGTCATTGAGAGTCCCATGCATGCTCATGGTGGCCGGAGGGGAAAAAGTAATAGGAAGAATGCCAAATTGATTGTTCTGATAGCCATAAGAGTTCATGCTATTAAACGTGTTCATGTTTGACATTTGGGCAGAAATTGTTGATGTCGATGATTGAAGATAGCCATCTTCATTTACCACAGTGCGCGAAAAAATATGAGTGCGACTGTGCGCACGGTTAAGATATGGATGTGTATGATTGAATGAAGCAAAAGTTGTCATTTGTGTGGTGGGAAACGTATCAACTGTTGGGTTAATATGATGTGAGATTGATCCTCTAGTGTTCGTACGATGATTCAAAATGGATCTCCTTTCAGCCCTAGTTTGTCTACAACGTATCACACGGTCCATGATAACTTTAAAAATAACATGTAAAATTCACATATTAATACAACATCAAGGCTTGATAGATAAATAGTATTCAACACCACTGTATAATTAAACACAACAGAAACTGTGAACTTAAAATAGTCATACGCTAAATAACCGGATATAGTTATAAAGCCTAAATCATTACACATAGATTGAAATGACTTATTGTAGACAATGCTATGTCAATTTAGCATATTTTACTAAATATAAGAACTATATCCACTTAATTACTGATGTTTCACCATTAATAATATTTAGTTTTACATTTATATACACACTTTGTGCTATTCTTTTTCATGACCAATGTTATATTAACGTAAAAGATGTGTTGACCAATTATTAATTTGGACATGTGTTGACCAATTAAGTAAAAGATAATTCACATATGTGAATTGTATAATACGTATTACCCAATAATAATGTTTGTTATGTATTAAAAGTTAGTTTTTGGGTTTTTTTTTTAAGGTCTTACATGTTTCCAAGATTGTCGTAATATTACAAAAAATTTACTAACTCTTGTGTTGTGTCTCTACCATTGATTAAGGTTATTAAATGTTTTCATTAAAAGATGGAAACTTGTCCATTATCAAGTCCGTGGAGACTAATTAGATTGTAATTTTGAAACTTTTTAATTTTGTAATAAACTCTTTTTTTTTCTTTCATTTTTCACTAAACATTTCAGTGGTTCAAATAAAATTGAACAACAATTCATTCGGCTCGAATGGACTCGTTTACACACCTATATGTTAGTCGGTGATTTGAAAAGTTGTTATATACATATTGAAAACACCCATCAAGCTACTTGAACTATATCATCAAGTTTTTTGAGAAAATAAAATCACTTTAATCAATGATTATCACTGGACTGAAACTATTATAAAGAAATTAAAAGAAGTTGTAGTAATTAAAGAGATGAAACCGTGGAAACTAATTAATTTGTAATTTCGAAATTTTTTAATTTCCTGAGAATGGATGCCACCGAGTGGATGATATTTTTTATCTTTCTCATGTAATAATTAATTAAATAGAATTGAATATATTTCATGAGAGTGGAAATTAAATAGAATAAAATATATAAGGAACTTTCTATTTAGTAATTTAATAAACAACTATGAAAACTAAAACATGTTACTGCATTTTGATTTATAAATTCCTAGACTTTGTATTTGATTACCTTAACTTGGTCAATTGAAATTTGATTGGCTTAATTTAGTCATTCGAATTGCTAGAATCTTATTATAATTTACTCAATTAAATTGATAGATGCTTGAATAAGGGATAATTGCCAAAGTCAAAACAAATCTAATAGAGTATGTATTTAACGAAATTATAACTCACCTCTAAGCGTGGTAAAAGATTTAATTGACCATAATTAGTGAAAAGTCAATACACATAAATGATAATAATATTAAAGATCAATATGATATAATAAGAGTGGGTTACAATATTTTAGAAGGCACGTTGACCTTTTACAATTAATAAGAAAATTATCTTAACAATATTTAATGCGTGATTTTATTCTTTTAAATGTGATCTTGTCATCCAAAACTATACTTAAGTGAATTGGCATAATTTTTTTATATATCTTAGCTGTAAAACTTTGAGTTCAATATATAATAAGAAAATTATAGAATTATTTAATTTACATATATATGAACTTAATTAACATTAATATATTTTCTTTTATTAAGAGAGTCAATAACGCAAGGAGATGAGTTTAAATCACAAAAATAACATGTCCAAAATGAGATAGAGTTGAGACTTGAGACACACTTCGTAAAATACTAAATTACTACATGCATATATACGTATGTAGTCCATAAATTTTGACTTGAATAATTCTTGGTCCCATTTCACTTTTCTTACTTGAAAATATAGATCTCACGAATGAATAGCTGCAACACTTATTAAACAAAACAATCAGCTCCGAAAATTTGAAAAGCAAATGGGTAATACCTACTAACAAATATATGCAATCCTATCATCTCCACAATCTATTTCACTACTACGGATGATTAAAACAATTCAAATTCCAAAACTTACAGTACTGATGGTACGTAGAGGATAAATTTTCTACAAAAATGTGTACTAAAATCCGATTTGGTAGGAATTAAGACAAATTTCATTTAGCGTATTACATATGTTGAAATAATTAGGACTGGAGAACAAAATCATGCAAGTTTGATGCACACATTTTTAAAGAAATATAAAGGACCATAATTATATATATGCTTCATTAATATATTCATGAGGTTTAAATTAAATGAAATTGAATTGAAAATATGTAAAATAACTTTAAATGTGGCAAAATGATGAACAAAGAACTTTCTTAACTTCATGGTTTATACATGAGAAAGATGAAATCATGTGTTTTGATTATTTTGAATAGTATTATAAGCTTTAAAATTTTCCATTTTCATTTTGAATTTAGAGATGCACTTTGTAATATTAAAAAATGCATTTGTTTTGCTGTTCGTTACATTGAGGCCAAGTTTCCATATAAAATAGTTTAATATTATTTTCTTAGTTAAACACCTCACATAATCTAATACATATGTTTGTTATATTTATATTAAAAATAAAACAAATTATAAATGTTGCAAATTTTGATCAGAAGATATAAAGAACCCTCTAAAACTTCTAGTCGTAATTAACTAATATCATTTCATATATATTTTATCTTCTCACTTTTATAAAACGTCTTATGAGTGTGCACATATAAATTTGCAAATAATTAGGTTTTGTGGTAGTGTTTAAAGGGCCATACAATGGCAATCACAATATAAAAGTCGAGGAGAAAAAATATGAGCATTTAAATATTGATATAACTATAGTTACCTTCTTTTAGACCATCATTATTCGACTTTTAGATTTGAGTCACTATATATATTCCAGCAACATATAAAAAAAAAAGTGAGTACAAAATTAAAGAACAAATTATAACTGATAATTTAATTGACCATAATTAGTGAAAAGGCAATACCCATAAATGATAATAAGATTAAAGATTTAATGATATAATTGGAGTGAGTTACAATATTTTAGAAGGCACGTTGACCTTGTATAATTAATAAGAAAATTATCTCACATAAAGTTATATTTAATGCATGATTTTATTCTTTTAAATGTGATCTTGTCATCCAAAACTATACTAAAGTGAATTGGCAGTAAAATTTTGACTTTCAATATATTGTCAGAATTGGATATAATCAGAATAACTATTTGGTGAAGTGAATGTTGAATCAAATATAGTGTTCCATGACAGATTATAAAACAATTAATTTATAATAAATTAAAAAATAACAAACAAAAAATAACGTCTTTTAAATTCTGAAAACAACCTAAAATATATAATATTTCTTCAAAAGACACAAATCATATGTTTACATATTTGATTCTTATTCATCTCACCACACACTCTATCTTTCACGTAGTCTATAAAAGTCACATAAATTTATAAAATTAAGAATCTCTATTTTCAATATATCCATGTTCTTGAGAAGAAAAACATCAGAAAAATTATGATATCATATAAAATGACATATAAATCATCAAACAAAAACTCATTATCTTTTTCACTTACCACAAAACTTGATAACTTTAGCGTTCTTTGCAGATATCACCCTACAATATACATACAAATTAAAGAGAATTGCAATTAACATATGAATTTGATAAAATACACAAATATGAAAAATAAAAATAAAAAGTGAGACCTACCAAGAGAGAAAGATTGAACTAACGTGATGAAGAAAGAAGAATTGGAGATATTTATAAAGAATTTACTATAACAATTATAGGAAATTAGGCATAAATTATGGCTGGAATCTTATCAAAATTTAATATCATTATGGGAGTAACTCATTTGAGTCTTTGTCATTCCCAAATCTTATACGGTTAAATTTGATTAAATATCCTTGGAAATCCTTTCAAGCACTTAAATTAAGGCAAGAGATAATAGTCAAACAAATAACATGTATAAGATTTGTGAGTAATTCCTCCATAAAATAAGGAATTACTCAGCGTTTCCATAAATAAGAGAAAAACCGATCCATCATAACAATATGGAAACGCTGTATCTCATCATAATAATAAGGAAAAACTGCTAAAGCAATAATGATTGGGGGATGGACGGATCTATATTAGAAAAGAGTCCAAAAACAATACATTATTCAAAATTTGAAATAATAATTATAATTGGTAATCATGTGCATTGTCAATTAATTTTTATTTACAAATAATTATGATTGTTATATAGAAAATCAGTTACACATACACACATATACATACATATATATATATATATATATATAAAAGATTAGAAACTTAATTAAATGCAATTTACGGATATAAATGGCAAGCATCATATGTGTCAGATTAGAGCTTAAAGAACATATCCACATCAATTGACATGTAAGAAAGAGATGGAAGCATGGGTTTGGATTCATTTTAAATATTATAATAAGATTTCCTTGTTAGGTTTTTCAGTTAGAATATTAATTCCAACACTTCCTCATATAGTGTAATGTTTTCAGATTTCGGATTTGTGAGAAATTTGACACCAAAGAAAACGATTGGATCTCAAGATTCATTTTAATCATACAAAATATTACCGAACTTCGTATCTTATATATACTGAATGTGTGACATCAGCAAATATTTTTATTGAAAATCATGTTTTTTTTTTTTCATTCATGAAAAGGAGGGGGTTACCTGTACAAAGTTTCTAACCCGACAAACCCGGGTTAATAGTTAAAATACGTGGCCAAGTTCGACCAAAATTATCATCTTCAAGGATATGGAGGATACGCTCATCGGGCGTATTAAAGAAAGCTAACGGAATATGCATGCCCAACTTGGCTAACATGTTTGCCGCTCGGTTGGCTTCTCGCCAGATACAGTTGATAGAAACCTCCCAATCTCTATTCCAGACAACACATATTTTTTGAATTAGCTCATAATAGTGGTGAGCTGCAGAGGCATTCACAATGTTTCGGATAGCACTCCGGCAGTCAGATTCGAGGATGAGTTTTTTGACTCCAAATTTCCACGTCATTTCTAGTCCCTCTAGAAAATCATGTTTTACTACCCTCATTATTAACTACTCTTTTTTAGAATGGTAAATAAATTTAGGGTCAATGGTATTTTTGGTCCCCTTAGGCCTACTTGAATTTTGATCCCATATTTTCACAGTTATTACCGTGGCGCCACTTTACTAATTTCACACTTGAATTCTTATTAGTAATGAACTAATTAGAGAATCAATTAATCAACCAAAATAATGAAATAAGAAGTTAACTGAAAATATAGTATTTTTTGTTGCGAAAGTTTTAGAACTAAAGAATGGTGGACTTGAAGAATTTTTTTTTTTCCTATTTAAACTCTTGATATTGTCATTTGTCCGTGCAATTTGGAGTTATTTAAATTTAAATGTTATTTAAATTTTAATATATGATAATTATATATATATAATATATTCTTCTTTTATGAGCTTGAGTTTAATTCAAGCCGAGCGCCCGAGCCTATCTTCACTTACACTCGGTTTGAATTTGAATTCAGGCCCTAACCTGCTGCTAAAGCTTGCTTGAGCTGATTCACATAAAGCTCAGCTTGAAATTTAGCATGCCGAGCTTACGAGTTTCGAGCTGATTTGAACTCATTGACAATCCCACCTGTGATAATATTTACTAAAATGACTCATTAGTAAAAATGTTAATATGTATATATATTACATAAAATCTGAATGGTGATTGATTGTCATATTATTACAAGACATCTATCATACACGAATACGGATACAATACAACACGAATATAAAATACATCAAATTTCAAAATTTTAGGATACGATATATTGAGGATACATTTACGTACATGCATGTATAATATTTAGAAATAAGTTTAATTCAATAGATTTATTTATAAAAGTAAAATTTTGTCTAGTTCTTTAAAATTTCTTTGTTATTTGTTTAGATTTTAAGTATTAATTTTTAACAAAAGACAGAAAATATTATCTATTTTTCTATTTTAACCCAAAAAATATTGTATAATATCAAAAATATATACTCAGTCTGGTATCCAAGACCTGTCGGATACTTCAAATTTTGTATCCGATACGGTAATCCGAATTTTCTCTTTTCCTTTTATTTTCGGGCACTTCAAAAATGTCCCCAGCACGGTATCCGGGAGTATCCGTAGTGGATATATGTATGAAATACGATATTGCACAGGACTATTTTTAGTAGTATCAGGGCATCATAGCAAGACATTTGCATATTATAATATATAAGATTTCCGTAATTATTTGTTGATAATAATTACAATAATCTTACTACTATTTTGTTCCATTTCTGTGATGCCAAAATATTAATTTAAACAAGGGAAAATAAGGCCAAAAAGATTACTAATTTTATCTACAATGTGACAAGGTTGAGACCAGACATCACGAGATTCGCTACGGAGTTCATTGCTATTGAAAGTTTACTTCGACATCAAAGTGAATTAAAACAATTTTGCACTTGTGATGAGTGGAGTGCTTATAACAACACCAAAAAAAAGAAGAAATGAAGCTCTAGAAGTGTTTGAAATAATATTGACAGTGAGATTTTAGAAGAAAGCAACAGAGGTTTGCGCAATTATGGAGCCTCTTGTGAGAGTTTTAACAGTTGTTGACCACCAAGACAAGAAGTCTACACTATGTATCATTTATTAGGCCATGGATTGACATACGGTTAATATTAAATTGGAACTACATTTGGCAACGGTGTTGTAATATGCGTCACGATGAACAATAGTTGTCTAGCACCTTTTAACAAAGTCTATTGTGTTCAGGGAACACCTTCTTGTTACTGTATGCCTGATCAATCAGAATACAAAGTTTGTGATTTCATATGATTCCATATTGTTTTGTTTGCTTATGGATTTATTAGGTATTATGCAACTAAAAAAAATGATAATGTTGTCACTGATTGTAAATTTTTAGTGATAAAGAATATATGTTTTGTTACAAGAATATGTTTTACATGTTTAATAGTGAAAAGATTTGTATAGAAAATGTCACTATTGACAATTAGTGGCAAGAAATTTGTTGTCACTATTGACAATTAGTGATACATGTATAATGACAACAAATAAAATAATTGTCAGTGTAATTGTGCTGTTACTATATATACATGTATCACTAATTGTCAATAATGACAACTTTAAGAAACTCTTGCCACTAAATATCTTTACTGTGACAACGCAATACAAAAATTATTATCACTCAATATATATATATATATATATATATATAGTGACAATGTAAACATTATCACTTCAAGTCACTAATATTACTTTTTGTTGTAGTGTGCCTAAATGTCTATTACTAAAGTAACAGGGTAACAGGGTATGAATGGGGCAATAAATAAGCAGAGCTCAAGCCGAGCCTTGCAAATTTTACATGCTCAAGCTCATTGAGCCCATTTCTTTTGAGATCTAGCTCGAAGTCAATGAATCAAGCTCGAGCTCGAGCTCGGCTTGTTGGCTCATTCGAGCTCGAGCCGAGTTTGAGCTTGACTCGTTTGCTCGTTCGAGCTCGAGCCAAGCTTGAGTTTTGGCTCGTTTGCAAGTTCAAATAGTTTTTTTCTATTGAATGAACATATATTTTAGATCTTGAGATTTGTACAAAAATTATGCAAAGACGAACGGAACGATAAGCACTCGTGTTGTCAGCGGGGAAGAGAACTTCAAGACGAAAATAAAATAAATTTATTCTTTAGAAAAATATATGCATACAATTATGAATTCCGAAATGAATACATGACAAAATGAACAAATTTGTTTAGTGTGAAAGGCAATAGTTAGACTGGATTCATCTGACTGAAAAATTATAAGAATGAAAATCTTTGATTAAAAAGAACTTTCATAATATTTTTGAATTTATTTTTTCTTAGTTACTGAGTTATTATCTACAATATTATTTATATAATTTGTTATTACTAATATAAGTGTGATGATGGTAAAAATCGTCAGAGTATGAATGTCACGTGATCGATCACATGGAGTGAAGGAACCGCTCAAACACACGACAAACTAGGTGAGGGCTGGTGGATTTATAGACTGCACTCGACTATGGCGAGCTGCCTACGTACCCGGATTGCTGGGATCAAGTCTACTCGTAGTTCAATGATGGGGTTACTCTCTCTTGCCAGTGTATTTTTTACTGGGGGAGGAGATAATGAGATACCTCCAGCTCCTTTAGGGTATTTATAAGGAGCTTATTACGGGCTATGGGCTCTTGGGCCCTACCTTATCATAAGCCCAACAGGCTTGGTTTAATTATTACATTTATTAAGCTAGAGGAATAACTCTATTATGCTTAAAGGATTGGCCCACCCCTATTTGGGCTCGGCCAATCCCCACACGGCGAGCTTTGACCCGTAGTAGGCGCCTCGACCCGTCTCGGGGGACGGGCTAACTACTAAAATACCCCTAGACAGTTTTGGCCCATATCATATGCCCCCCGCTCCCGGGTTCGATGCTCAGGAGCAGAAGTAATTCCGCTTAGGCAGGGCCAATTAATTCTAATTCATGATGGGTAGTGGGTCATAAAGGCCCCTTACCTACTTCTTACTTAAGTGAGGGAAGGAGGTAGGTCTCACCCTCACCTCTCATTCATAGTCTCACTCACTCAACTCCTCTTCTCAAGAATTTTTCTCTCTAGGAGCCTCCTTTTCTCAACCATGGGCAAGACTCAAGGTGATCAAGGTAACGAAAATTTTTGTAATCTCGCTTTCTCCTTCTCGTCTAAGGTGTCGTGATTATATCTTAGGAGATAGTTTATTTTCCCGACCTTATCTTTAATGGTTACGTGTGAAACCCCCCAGCTCTCAAGAATCCAGTCGTCCGGAGTATTGCACTGTTCTTCTGGGGGAGGGCGTGTAGGCATGGCGCCTCGCCTCGCGGTCATGATGCCATAAGACACGGTGACCGTGACGCACGATGCCTCGCGGCCACTCGACCGCGAGGCCTGCATCTTGTGGTCATGACGCCTCGCGGTCTCGATCGCGAGGCGACATGCCTCGTGGCGCCAGCCGCGAGGCGACATGCCTCGTGGCGCCAGCCGTGAGGCATTTGAATCTCGCGGTCTTGCCACAAGATCTTCTTGCTGTGTGGCTTCGCCGTGAGATGTTTAGTTTGCTCTTGACTTAGATTTCAATACACGCGCTATCACTTTAGATAACTTCTAGTAGAGACTTGTTATTGATAGAGCCTATTTATGTTCATAGGGGATGGGGTCAACCTTCCCCCGCTAAGGAGGATCTGACCGCTCCTGACGATCATGCTTTTGACTCTCTTGATTCTACTATCACTCAGACCGAACTTATAACTCTTTTGACAACGCCATGGTGGAATTTGAGTTACTCGTACCCATACCGGGCTGCCGGGTCCTAGATCCCCCGGAGGGGTACGTGACCCCTTACGCGGAGTATTTTTGCTCGGGGCTCACAATTCCCTACCATAAGGTCTTCAGAGTATTTGCATAAGTCAGCTAACTCTAACTTGTTTCACTTTCTTTGAGGGTTTTGTTTCTCGGTTTGCCGAGTTAGGCCTTGAAGTTAGCTTGGACGCTTTCTAGGCCTTGTTCACGATTAAGATGAGTAGCTCCACATCTTATGTGTATTTTTTTTCCCTCACTGACTTTTAGGTTTTTAAAAGGCAACACTAAGATCAAGAGTGATTGGAAGTTGCAATTCTTCTATTTTTTGACCACTGACTTGGGTATACCCACTCCCTTGCGTTGGGCTGGGAGTGCTCTCATCATGTCACCCGAATGCAATGACAACTTAGAGCGAAGTATAACAATGCAAGTTTGTTTGATAGCGAATTTCACCTGCACCGGTTTTATTCGCACTTTTAATTTCTTGTACTGGTTATTTTTATGCCTCCCTTTACTCATAATTGGTGCACTTGCGTGTTTTGTGTAGGTATGAGAGGATCCAAGGCCGGCAAAGTGAGCTCCACCGTTCCTCCTACCCCTCACGACTCACACAGCTTTGCTGATGGGGCCAATCAACAGGGATTCCCGCAAGTCGCCCGGGGCGCATCTGGGGTTGTTTCCCCCTTGGCCTCTGCCTCGACTGTCTGGGTCCCCTGCACTCTGGATTTTGATTCTCTGATGGCGGACTTTGGTTCTAAGGGCGCTCATGGTCTCAAGCGAGGCGCTCGCGCCAGACCTCCGGGCACTGTTGTGTTGGAGGCGGGTGATGGTGATTATGTTAACGGTGACTTTGCCCACTTGTCTCCCAGGGTTAGTCACAGTAAGGGAGCAACCCCTCTCGATGAGCATTTGCTTGCGCATTCTATGCCCTTGTCGGCTTCTATGTCAAAGCGTGCTCAAGGTCGATCCCCGGGGACCTCCAGTTCCAACGACCCGGGCACCAGTTTGTTCAGCCCGGGAGCAAACTTGGACCACGATGTCACCTCCTTTTGGGATGCAACAGACCTCGTGACCCCTTGGTCCCTGACCAGGATGGTCGTGACAGACTACGATGTTATGCATTTATCATCCCTGCCGGTCGAGCAACTTGATCAGGAGATTTGTGCTAGCATCGGTCGGGTGAGTATTTACTCGTATTGTTATGTAGAGGCTATATGGTTGTTTGTCTAAAGTTTTCTTCCCCCTTTCTGCCAGGCTATCCAGTTCTCACATTGCCTCCATCTCAAGTGTGAAGATGTAGTGAGGAAACATCAGGCAGGCCTTGAGCAGAACCGTAATCTTTTGTCCCAGTACTGGGGCTCTAGGAATGCAACTGACCGCTGGGAGAAGAAGTATATGAAAGCTCAGAAGGACCTTGAGGCTGAAAAGTCCGACGGTGGTCGCTTTCTCAGCTCGGACTCAGGGAGAAAGACTTTGGGCGATGCCACGAGGTCGGCGGTGGAGAAGTTTCGCACGAGAGCGGCCTTCATTGAGGAGTGTAATAGGCGAGCGTATAAGCTCGCTCGGGGCTTTATGACTAAGACGGTGCGTAAGTGCCGTAGGACTCTCCGTGACAGCGGTCGTTACCCCGGAGATGACTTCACCTGGATGTTTGAAAATGTCCCCGACACCAGTGATGGTGAGACCGATGCTAGGGGCGGTGTAGATATGTGAGGCCGTGGTCGCCCTCTTAGCTAGCAGACCCTTTCATGTTTTTGCCCTTCGGGGTTTAGTTATCTTTCTTTTCTGAACTATTTCTATGTTATTTGCAGCCAGACTTGTTCTTGTTTGCCCGTGCGGGTGTACGTTGCTTTGTAACCTTTTGAGGCATATGGGGTATTTTCTATCTTTTGACACGTTCGTCTTTTGATTTTTATGGTTTTTGAAAATAAAACTAGTCATTAGCTCTACACCCACATGCCTCCCTACTCCTTAAATATGAAAATCAAATTCAGGAGTAAGAGATCCTAGCGAGGGTTATGATGAGAGTTATAGGCTTGACTAGCTCGTGATGCTCTATGTTCAAGAGTTACGCCCCGACTTTTGTTATGATGGCAGGGGGTGAATTCTTTCCTTATTTTTATTTGTGAGGTGATAGCTCACCTTTTGCCTCAACTGGCGTAATGGAGTAAGTGTGGTACTCGTTGTTCCTTATTGGTGAAGGCTCATTTGACTCTTTGATGTTTATTTTATGTATAATCTCGTTCCAGAATCTTCATGGGAATGGAGAGACCTACCATAGGTCCTCAGCCTCTCTCAATATTGCTGGAGGGATTATGGGGTGACGCATCCTTGAACGAGCTTTTTACAACTCAGGGGATTCTCACGGTGTCACCCTTTTTGACCTCAAATGGGATCGCGAGTATTTTTGCCAATTTTCATGAGCGAATTTGGGTAAGTGTTGGGGGTGCGATAGGCACTCAAGTATGTATTTGGCATACTGCCATCATTGTTAGCAACAATTGTCTAAGTTGTATGTCTAACTACTAAAATAAACTAAGTCATAGCCTCTATCGGGTGAGATATCTCTGCCGGGCATTTATTTTAGTAGCTTCTAAACTCACCTAGGTGTAGTAGACTATCTGCTAGCCAAGCTCACATGCTTTCATGCCAAGGTAACATTCATCATAAAATAAACTAAAGGGGGTGCTCGCCAGCACTTCTGTTGGTCCCAAGTGGCATACGAAAGGGTCTAGAAGGGGGGGGTTGAATAGACCCTTTAAGTCTTTTTCGACTTAAAATTGATTTCGTATTAAACGTATTTGGACGCTTGAAATGATAGGCGCTTGAAAAGTGTGACGCTTCACCTTAGCGTTCACACAAGATATTTGAGACTTTGTGAAGCGTCTAATGAAGACTGTTTTATAAAGTTAACTTAGACTTCAGGAATTGAATACTTTGACCTTGTAGGTTAAGCGTTCAGTTCTTTTAATCAGGGTTAGCACAGCGGAATGATTTTGGAGTCTTCTCTTTGAAAGTTTTAGCGTCACAAGATGTTTCTTAGGTGCTTAGCTTTTGATTGTGTTTTACTTATGCAGTGATATGATAGATGAATGAAATGACTGAAAAGTAAATAACACAATATTTGTAAGGTTCGTTGGGTGGTGTAATCCCAACTACGTCCTTCTTCTCCTTTGCACTTGGAGGCAATCCACTAAGATGATTCTCAAAGAATCACACAGAATCTTCTACAAATTAGGGAGAGATGGATGTCGATGACTTGAGCTCCTTGATCACACAGATTTCTGCTTCAAATCACTTCAACCCTCTTGCTTCTTTCACCCAGAAATGATGCAAGTATCCAACTTCGACTTCACACAGATCGCGAGGCTTGGATGGGATTTTCTAAAAGGTTTGTTTGATTTTGATGAAGTTCAAACAACTTGGTAATATCTCAGTAGGAATCTGGTTTCTGCAAAAAGAATGTTTGAGATATTTGTTGACTGTCTCAGGAATATAAGAAAAGCAATTTGGATGTTTCTTGAAGTTTCGGGCTTTTCTGAGAATTTAAGGAATGAGATTTTAATGCAACAGCAATTTGGCTTTGATAAAATTGTTGTGTCTGGTTTTGTTTGTTGTTGAAGTCCTATTTATATGTATTCTTGGAGAAAGTGTCCGTTTGACACATGCACTGGCGCGTGTCTCTCACTTTCGCGAGTGAACAGCTTTTGTCCTTTTTCCTGAAAATCTGCTGCACGAAAGTTGGTGCTGCAGTCTGAGATAGTTGACAGTCCAATAGGGTGGCTTCTCCGTACTTCTGACATTGCTTATCATATTAAATGCTCTTATCAACATTTAATGCATTTGAAATTAATACCCGTTGGTATTTAATGCTTTGAGAATATTTGCATTAAACTCCTTCTGGACTTAGAAGTAAATTCAGGTGAGATCACTTCTGTCCCATAAGGTAACGCTTGATATAGCTGGCCAAAGTGGACGCTTGGAGACTGTATCTATCTTCTGAGATCAGGCGCTTGAGTCTTCGAACTTTACCACTGATAAACTCACTCAGAAATCATCAGACGCTCAGCCTAAGACTATTTTGCCTAACACTCTAAAGTAAGATAACAAAGCCTAATAAATCTATTATAAGTCTAACGCTTCAAAGCCTATACAAGTTTTCTACAAAAAATAAACTTACAACTTTTTGGGGTCTAACAAAACTTAATTGTCATCATCAAAACTTCTAACATGAGATTCCTAACAATTTCCCCCTTTTTGATGATGGCAATACTTACTCTTTTATAGTTCAAGAGTTAGATAGCCAACGTAAAAGTTAGCTTTGATCAGTAGACGTTAGTTAAAGTTAGTTACGCTTCAACGAGATGTTTCAGCAAAAAAAAAAATGCATTTCATATTTATCGAGAATTACAAGCATTTTTACAGCTGAATATTTAAAGATATAAGAGACAAGAATATAGATAATGTAAAATCAGAAAGCTTTAATGACTTGGTCTAACTCTGTATCGCTTGGACATTTCAGCTCGGATAGCTTCAGTCAGATTGTCTTCCAAGATCATCATTGCTTCATGATCTTTGTTGATGATAAGCTTGTTTTCTTCTTGTTGTCTCTTTTTGAATACTTTAAAGTGATTATCCCAGTCAGTTGGGTCGATACCAATGTACCTTAGGCAGATTCGAAAAGCTTGGCTAAAATCAGTCATCTTCCTTTCTTCAGCTAAGATCTGTGGATCTGTAGGTTCTGAAATGGATGTTCTCTGAAGAGGAATGTCAAACTGTTCAAGCAGTGCTCTTGTAGGAATTGGTAGGTTTGGATATAACGCTCTAGGAGGTTCCCTTAGTGTACTACTGGGCGCTCCAGATGAACTTTGTTTCAGAGCAGTTATCCAAGACGGGAGATTAAGCGCAGACTGAGAAGGAGACATTTGACGCTTAGCAGACGGAGGATCTTCAACTTTTGAACTGGACGCTTTCCGCTTTTCTCCTTTCTTCTTTTCTTCCCCCTTATTGCCATCATCAGATTTTAAGAAGTGGTTTGTGAGTACACTTACCTGATGAGCAATCTGGGATAAGGAATCTGTGATGTCATCCAGACGCTTGTCGAAGCGTTCCTGCATAACAAGAAGCTTAGCGCTGGTGGCGTCATTCACAGATATCTCAAGGGTTGCAAGGCGCGTTTCAAGTTCTTCTTTCATGGCAAGTTGGGTGGCGTGGGCAGCATCCTGCATTTCTTGAAAGTCTTGTTTGCACTCACCAACTGCCGCTTGAGCTGAACTACGCATATGAGCAATCTGAGCGCTCATTACGTGAGTTTCAATCTTTGCCAGGTCTTCCTTAATCCAATGGAGAGATTCTTCACTCTGAGTAGCTTGAGCGCTAATTGTCTCCATAACAGATTTAAGCAGGGGACCGAAGGCTTGACTCTCATCTGATTGAACCACTTGAGGAGCTGGTCGCTTGAATCGTGATGAGTGTTTGAGAGAGTCAAAAGGAACTTGATAGGCTGGATCAAAAACAGTACCTCGAATATCCAGGGAAGTATCTTCAGCACTATCAATGGTAGCATGTTCAGGAGCGTTAGGAATACTGGTATCTGCAGATTTGGACGCTTCAGATGTCTCAGCAGGCGCTTCCTCAAGCGTTGACTCAGGCTGGCGAAAGTCAGTGAATTGAAAGTTCCAGCTTGCTGAGTCGGCATAAGAGGTGGATGTAGAATCCAAGAGTTCAATGAGTCTGGTCCTGGACATACAAGTACCGGAGATAAATGTGCGAAGAGGACTATCAATGGCCCTGATGTACATTGGACCAATGATATCCAGCACATGATCTGGGAAAATTTTGGACGGCGCTTGAGCGATGGAGAATAGTGAATCTGTGCAGTGAGTTCTGGAAAATCCAATCAAGCAATCTGAGGGAAGAGATGCAGGACGTCGATGTGTAGGCACACAGTCCGCATAGTACTCTTCAAGATACGGATAAACGGCTTGAGCGAGCTCTTGATTCCTTTCAAGCAGAGAAAGAACATACTCATAGTGATTGAGTACCTCACTGCGAATGGAAGGGAGCAGCGGATATCCTTTGAATGAATTGATCACTGAGCCATTCCAAGATCTGAGATTGGCAGTGAAGATTTTATCAAAGAGAGATACCGGAGATAGAATCTTTACCATCAGATTGAAGTTTTCTTCACAGTGGCTTGGAGCAAGATTTAAGCACCGTTCACCAACTGTACCACTGGAAGACGCTTGAGCATTAAACCGAAGAGGGGTGATGGATAATCTCTGAAGTTCTTGACGTAGACATTGTTCTATTTGATGTCTAATAATTGGGAGCTTGAGAACAGGTCCGAGTCTTTGTTGACGCTTCAGGAGGCAATACTTGGCGAATTGACGCTTCTTGTCATGCATGCCTATGCCGAAAAGATGGGGAGCTTGGACTAACTCTGGGAAGGTGTATTTATGTCCCATGTACGCTTCAACCCAATTTACTTCATTTATACAGAAGTCTGTGCCAGCATTCACCATAGCACGAATACCTTCAAGATGAATATCTCTTATGGCTTCAAAGCGGTGCTTATCAGGCTGATAGTTGGCATTCCAGACGCTGTCAAAGTAAGCATCAGCTTCAGTCTGGAGCAGATCGGTCAACGATTCAAGGCGCTCACCAGCATGAATCTCTTTATTTTTCCATAGACAGAGAGGTCGGGCCGATGCAAGATTTTCAGGGCTGTGAGCCGTCTGAGGGAAATGTGTGTAACCTTCTCTGTTCAAGACTGACTCTGAGGGATTGAGAAAGCTAGGACGGAGAGGATCATACACACGAACACTGTAATCCCTTAGCGCGAACCCAGTTGGTCTGCTGTGGCCATTGTCAAGATAGTAAGCCACATCCACGGCACATCTAGGAGGTCTGTCTCTTGGTCTGTCTAGAACGGTTGCTTTGATTGCGCTGTCAAAGTCAATCAGTCTTGCAGCGTCAGCTTCTGCAGCAATATATCTTTCTATATTATATCCTGCAGGAATGAAATCTTCGTCGAGCGCTGGGGGCATATAGTTAATTGAATGATCAATTGTCTTCAGCGGATCGAGTTGAAAGAAGTGACGAGGAGCTCTAACGTCTTCAGCAGCGTTCTGATCTTCTGAACGTGCCTCTGTTAAAGTAGCAGGTTCCTCAGGTTCAATTGCAGCTACTTTAGCGGCAACATCTTGAGCGATAGCTACAACTCCAGTCAGGTCCACATCCAACAGAACATCTGTGGACACTTCAGCAGCAGCTGAACTATAGCTGAAAAACAAGAGCCATCCTCTATAAGAGCAGGATCTTCTACAGATGTAGGAATAGAAATGCTGTGGGAAGAAATAAACTTACCCTGAGAACTAAGCTCAACAGTAGTTTCTGGAGCGCTTGGCTCAACAGCAGCATCTTGAGCGCTTGGCTCAACTACAACTTGAGCGCTTGGCTCAACGGCAACTTGAGCGCTTGGCTCAACAGCAACTTGAGCGCTTGGCTCAACAGCAACTTGAGCGCTTGGCTCAACTGTCTCAGGCTCTTCAGGAGTAGCTTGACGCTTGCTAGTCCTGGAACGCTTAAAGATTTTCTTAATGTTGACTCCTTCAACTAGTTTAGCCGGAGGAGCGGGAGGATCAACAGCTGGTTCTTCAAAGTCTATTTGCTTAATGATCCCTTCAAGCTTTCGTCTTTTGAGAGGCAACTTGTCCTCGGCATCTTCATCAGTTTCCTCATCAATCTTTTGAGAGGGGACGGCAATTTTAACTTTGGGTTTTCTGGGGGCTCTCTTCTTCGTTACTGCTGGACGCTTCACAGCTTCCTCTGGCACTGGTCTCTCAGCCTTTTGAGCAAGCAGTTGGCGTTCTTCCAGTCGCTCAGATAGGGGTCTAGCCGCACCACGAACTTTTGGAGGATTGAACATATTGGTCAGAATCCTTTTTCCCAACAACTTGGACTTATTCAAAGGAAGTCCAGACGAGTACACACAATTCGATTTAAACAAGATGTCACTCAGGATGAGTCCATAAGGCTTATTTGAAGCGCTTAGACTGTCCCGAAACCGTCCGAAGATGTACTCACTCCAGTTGATTTTGATGTTGAAGAGTATAGCAACCATCATCTGAAATTGGACAGGATTTACTTTATCAAAGGTTCCTACGCGGCATTCTATGATCTTGCTGCAGAAATCAGCCAATAACCGATATTTGGACACCAGATCTTTCTTCTCGAAGTATTGAGTGTAAGGAACGTCGTCGTACGCACTCATGATTGCCCATGCTTCCTTAATTTGTTTTAACGTAACAGAATCCAGTGCCTCACCCTCATTAGGCAAATTGAAGTTCTTGGCAATGGTGGAAGCAGATAGGATGAATTCCTTTGGAGACTCCTTCTTGGAGAAGGGAATTTTACAAGAGATGGACTTCTTGTCCTCTGAAAGGGTAGCAGTCTTCCAGAAAGTTTCAACTTCAGTAGGAAACATATAAGAGTATTGGGTTAAGAAGGGTTTGAGCCCAGCTTGGACGACCATGTCCATTACATCCGTCAGGTTGATCTGAGTTTGTTCATATAGGAATTTCCAGTCGACAACAAGACCTTCAGTTACCTTGATGGTAGTTTCAGCAGAAGTAGATGATGATTTCTTTGGTGCCATTTTTTGTTTAAAACGAAGAAGATGAACTGAGATTTTCTGTTGTATTGAGAGAGATAAAGAGAGATTTGCAGATATGCGTGAATAGAAAGTAAGTTACTTTTTCTGCAGAGTTTTGTGTTTTAAATGACACAGTAAAGAGTTTTTGAAACTTGTGTTGTGTAGTCTTAGTAGGATTTAAACACGTGTAATAACTGTTGAATCTTAGCCATGAATTTATTAACTGCGGACGCGAGTTTTGTGTAAAAGAGAGAAGTTACATTTGGTAATTCTCATATATAAAGATTTGACATCCGAGTTAAAGAAAAATTAACGTTTGGTATTTTCAGAGTGTAACACACGCGCATGTTTGTACACTGACACGTACACAAACGCGTGCTATCTCTGAACCGTCATTTTTTAAAAATTTGAGTACCCGCCAGTTTGATGTGATAGAGGCGTGTGAGTAGATTACAAAATAGACCTTTGAGTCTACCCACGACCTTGAAAGAAGTTTGAAAAATTTTATGCATGGCTTGTAACAAAATATTTTATAAATTTTTGATAAACTATTCAGCGCTTAGCTGATAAGATGGACGCTTGAAGTCAAAAGACTTCAATATTTTGAGCATTCAATATTTTATGCAAACATAGACTGAGCGTTGATGATTATGCATCTGAAAATTTTATCATTGACGCTTACAGTTATGATCAAGTAAAAAAAATTTGTTTAAGAATATTGTGAGATATAACTTAAGTGGATTCCCCCTAAATTATATGCCTAATAAAATATGATGCTTCATGATCAAGCGTTTAAATCAATCATACCTAGTTCACTTCTCAAAGTGAGAAAACGTTGTTCATTGAGTGCTTTGGTGAAGATATCTGCCAGTTGTTTGTCAGTTCCAATGAAGTGCATGGAGATATCTTTCTTTTGAACGTGGTCACGAAGGAAATGGTATCTAATGTCAATGTGTTTGGTTCTTGAATGAAGAACAGGGTTTTGAGTCATGGCTAAAGCGCTTTGGTTATCACAATGAATGGGGGTTGGTCCTAAGATTGTTCCGTAATCTCTAAGTTGTTGCCTCATCCATAGAACTTGTGCACAACAACTTCCTGCAGCTACATACTCAGCTTCGGCTGTGGAGGTAGCTATGGATTGTTGTTTCTTGCTATGCCATGAAACTAACCTATCACCTAAGAATTGACAAGTACCACTAGTGCTTTTACGATCTATTTTGCAACCTGCAAAATCTGCATCTGAGTAACCGATTAGTTCAAAAGGAGAATCCCTGGGATACCATAAGCCCACATGTTGTGTGCCTTTTAGGTATTTAAGGATTTTCTTGGCAGCAGTCAAGTGTGACTCTTTAGGATCAGCTTGGAATCGTGCACACATACATACCGAAAACATAATATCAGGTCTACTGGCAGTGAGATAAAGAAGTGATCCTATGATACCTCTATAATTAGTGATATCAACTTTCTTTCCACTTTCATCTTTATCTAACTTAAGCGTTTGGCTCATTGGATTTTTGAATATGATGCATTTTCCATACCAAATTTCTTAATCATATCTCGTGTATATTTAGCTTGGTTGATAAATATGCCATTAGGGAGTTGTTTAACTTGTAGTCCTAAGAAGAAGGTTAATTCACCCATCATGCTCATTTCAAATTGTTCTTGCATCATTTTCGAAAATTTCTCACACAGACGCTTATTAGTAGAACCAAATATAATGTCATCAACGTAAATTTGAACTAAGAGAATATCTTCATCATTGGTAATTTTAAATAACGTTGTGTCAACGCTGCCTTTTGAAAAACCTTTACCAATAAGAAAGATAGAGAGAGTGTCATACCATGCTCGAGGTGCTTGCTTAAGCCCATAAAGTGCCTTTTTCGAGCTTGTAAACCATACCCTTACCATGATTGTTGATGAATCCTGGAGGTTGCTCCACATACACTTCTTCTTGGAGTTTACCTTCAGGAAGGCACTCTTTACGTCCATTTGAAATACTGTAAACTTGTTAAACGCTGCGTACGCTAGAAACATGCGGATTGCTTCAAGACGAGCAACAGGAGCGTAAGTCTCATCAAAGTCAATGCCCTCCTCTTGGCAGTATCCTTGAGCTACGAGTCTGGCCTTGTTTCTTACAACAATGCCGTCCTCATCCATCTTGTTTCTATATACCCATCTAGTTCCAATAACTCCTTGATGAGTTGGTCTTGGTACTAACATCCAAACTTTATTTCGCTCAAACTGATTGAGCTCTTCTTGCATAGCTTCAATCCAACTGGATCACTTAACGCTTCATCCACTTTCTTAGGTTCCATTTGAGATAGAAAGCTTGCGAACATAGCCTCATTAAATGTAGCGGCTCTAGTTCTAACTGGTGCTTCAATATCTCCAATGATTTGCTCAGGTGGATGGTCACGTAACCATAGTCTATCTGTTTGGAAGGGTTTTGAGAATGAACAGACGCTTGAGAATCATTCGCTTGACCATTCTCCTGCGTTGGCGCTTCAAGTTCATGATTCCTTCTTTGCACTTGATGATCATTCTTTTCATGATCATTCGTGTTTCTTACATGATAATTTAGATTGATTTCACGAGTATTCTTAGGAGACTGAGGCACTGAGATCTCATCATCATCGTCAGTATCTTCATCAATAGTAATTTTGGACGCTTGATGACATAGATCTTCAACTCCTACATCATTTATACTTACCTTACTCGGCTCTTGGTTAGCATCATCAAACACAACATGAATAGATTCCTCAACCTTCGATTTGATCTTATTGAGAATGCGAAAATTCTTTCCATTTTTGGCGTAGCCTAGAAGATTCCTTCATCCGCTTTAGGATCAAAAGTCTTTAGGCTTTGGGATCCATTATTATGAATAAAACATTTAGAACCAAAGACGTGAAAGTATGAAATTTGGCTTACGTCCCTTCCACAGTTCATATGGAGTTTTTCCATGCTGTTTGTTGATCATGCATCGATTTTGAGTGTAACAAGCAGTGTTGATCGCTTCGGCCCAAAATCTAGGAGCAAGCTTAGATTCAGCTAACATAGTCCTAGCGGCTTCCTTAAGCGTTCGGTTCCGGCGCTCAGCAACACCATTTTGTTGGGGAGTTCTGGGAGCTGAATACTCATGATGTATTCCATTTTCTGCACAAAACTTCTCAACAACCTTGTTAGTAAACTCAGTACCGTGATCGCTTCTTATTCTTGCAACCTTAAGATTTTTCAATGTTTGAAGTTGCCGAATAAGCGCTGTTAACTTGTCACATGTTTCATCTTTGGATGAAAGAAATTCCACCCAAGTAAATCTAGAGAAATCGTCTACTACCACTAAAGTATACTTTTTACCGCTTACACTGATTGTTTGAACAGGTCCAAACAAATCCATGTGAAGTAGTTCAAGTATTCTAGAAGTAGATAGATGAGGTTTTCTCTTGAAAGATGATTTAACTTGTTTACCCATTTGACAAGCGTCACAGAGGCGATCCTTATGAAATGGTCCATTTGGCAATCCCTCTACAAGATTTTGACTTATAAGCTGAGAGATTGTCTTAAAGTTGAGGTGATTCATTTTCTATGCCATAGCCAACCCACTTTTAGATTCATTTTTAGCAACAAAGCATGTTGGGTTGTTATCAAGTGTTGAACCCCAATCTACCAAATATACATTGTTATTCCTTTTTCCTTTTAGTTTAGTAGATTTAGTCTTAGCGTCGTTTATATAGCAATAGTCACTTGAGAATATGACTTCAAAGCCTTTATCGCAAATTGACTTATGCTTAATAAATTGTGCTTTAGACCCTCAACAAAATAAACATCACTTATCATGATGTTCCCCCTATGCACAGTACCTATACCTTTGGTTTTACCTTTGGAGTTATCACCAAATACAACCTGAGGACCATTGGCAGCTTGATAGTTGATCAGAAGATCTTTGGAACCTGTCATGTGCCTTGACGATCCACTATCAAAATACCAAACAGATGTATTGACTTTAGCTCTAGGTACCTGCAATCAAAAGGGAAGTTCTATTTCTGTTTAGGTACCCATTGTTGCTTGGGTCCTTCAACATTAGTATCCTTGTTAGTGTTAATTAGAACTTTAGGAATCCAAATTTGCCTTGTCTTCATAGTAGGAATATTGGCTTTTTTTGGTTTCACCTTGTGCTGTGTGTAAATTTTGGATGTATAATAATATCCACGATTATAATAATAGTCATAATCATAATTATCATAGTATCGATAATATGATCTTGACTGTTTTGGATATCGACGCTGGTATTTCCTTGGCTCTGGCTTGAGTTGCACGTTTGGTGCTAGACGCTTAGCGCTTGATTCACAGTGACTAGATTTATCCTTAGCTTTTTGAGCGTTTGGATGAGTCTGTCTTTGTGGATCATTTGCTTTAGCCTTACCCTTGTCTGAGTTAGTTTTGACTTTCTCATTTGGCCTCTTACCATTGTCCCTTGGTTCATTTTGAGTTTGACCTTGTGAACCTTTCTAACAACAGAAAACAACCCTTTCCTTTGTTGTTTGCCGTAACATTAGGTTTGTTTGGTTGTTTACCGAATTCATTGCATCCTAAACCGGTCTTTTCTCCAAACAACCTTGTTATTTCAGTCACATTGTCGAGCTTTCTGGATGCTTTGGACAACGATGAGATGAGCTGTTCTGACTTGGCAAGTCTAGCCATCAGATCAGCTTCTCTCTTGACTATTATATCAATATCACCTCTCAATTGAATAACTTCACTCTCAAGCGATTGGTTTTTCTCAATGCACTGTTGCTGAATTTGCAACTCTGCTCTGAGCGTTACTTTATCGTTTGTGAGTGATGAAATAATAGCGAGATCATTTTGATATATTTTGGCAGCTTCTTGACATTCATTGTAATATTCTTTGACTTTGTCAAGTAATTCATCATAAGAAAGAGGAATTGATAATTCATTGATTACCTCAGGGACGCTTCATCATCTCTGGCCATGAGACATATGAGCGCTGAGTCATCTATCGGCTCATCATCATCACTACTTCGTCTGATGATGATCTAAATCTTCAGGTGCTGATGCTGGTTCTGATTCCGCAAGCAAACCTTGTTGTCGAAGGTTGCTCCTGAATTGGTTTCTATCCAAGTAATCCTGCCTTGAGGGCTTGGATACATTTGGATAGGGACAATTTACCTGGTAGTGCCCCGGTTTCCTGCAATTATAACAAAGATTGGTTTCATTTTGTTCACTTGTTAGCCTTGCAGTGTGTGTTTAGAAACCTGGAGCTGGAAGATTTTGAGTAGACGCTTGATATTGAGTAGGCGCTTGAGGTAAAGGAACAGAATATTGAGGCGCTTGAAACTGTTGTTGTATGGGAGAAGGCGCTTGATATGAACTTTGTCCTTGATTATTAGGACCTTTTCCTTTCTTTTCATATCTCAAGAACTTCCTGAATCTATTCAGCAAAGCCAACTCTTCTTCCTCATAATGTCCGAATTCTTTCCTGTTACCCGATTTGCCTTTGATTGATGCAATGAGCGCTCCAGATGCAATCACTGGATTACTCACAATGTCACTAGCAGAGTTCAACTCGAACTCAAAAGTTTTATCTCTGAAAAGGCGTCTTCTGGAGTTAAGAGATCAGCATGTTGATTCTCTCATAGCTGTTGTCTTCATCAAGAATTTACTTGGTAGACTTCTAAAGATCTTAACCAACATTTCTCGATTCTGTAAGTCCATTCCCACGACGTAAGTTCTGTGACAAGAGTGTGAATCTTATATCCAATTGCTCTAGTGTTTCATTGGGTAGCATCTTAAATCCGTTAAACTTTTCCTTAGCAATGGAAAGTTTGTTTTCTTTGATTGAGCTGAACACCACAGATTGTAGCCAGCTTATCCCATATTTCTTTAGTCGTTTTGCAAGATTTGATTTTATTGAATAAGTTATCATTATCACCAATAGCCGTATACAGAGCGTTGCGACCAACATTGTCCAAGTTAGCTCTTCGACGCTCATCTGGAGACCATTCTTGTTTTGGTTTTTCAACGTAACATCAGGGGTTCTTCTGTGGCTCCAGGCGCTCTTGTGATAACTTTGTATATTTTTGGCCATTGAAATAATATCGCACATTCATCATCGCATGAAAATAAATACGTAAATGCTTCTTTGATTCCATGTGTCAAAAATTTGATTCTGTCATTTGGGAACTTTAGCAAATGCCATATCTAGCTTTTTAAAAAAAAAAGATTTTGAAAGAAAAAAGATCTAACCCGCAGTTATGCTTGGAATTTTAAAATTTCAAATTTAATCCGCTCTGATACCACTTGTTGGTCCCACAGTGGCCTACGAAAGGGCTAGAAGGGGGGGGGGGTTGAATAGACCCTTTAAGTCTTTTTCGACTCTTAAAATTGATTTCGTATATTAAACGTATTTGGACGCTTGAAAATGATAGGCGCTTGAAAGGGTGACGTTCACCTTAGCGTTTCCCCCCGATATTTGAGACTTGTGAAGCGTTAATGAAGATGTTATAAGTTAACTTAGACTTCAGGAATTGATGACTTTGACCTTGTAGGTTAAGCGTTCAGTTCTTTTAATCAGGGTTAGCACAGCGGAATGATTTGGAGTCTTCTCTTTGAAAGTTTTAGCGTCACAAGATGTTTTTCTTAGGTGTTAGCTTTGATTGTGTTTTACTTATGCAGTGATATGATAGATGAATGAAATGACTGAAAAGTAAATAACACAATATTTGTAAGGTTCGTTGGGTGGTGTAATCCAACTACGTCCTTCTTCTCCTTTGCACTTGGAGGCAATCCACTAAGATGATTCTCAAGAATCACACAGAATCTTCTACAAATTAGGGAGAGATGGATGTCGATGACTTGAGCTCCTTGATCACACAGATTTCTGCTTCAAATCACTTCAACCCTCTTGCTTCTTTCACCCAGAAATGATGCAAGTATCCAACTTCGACTTCACACAGATCGCGAGGCTTGGATGGGATTTCTAAAAGGTTTGTTTGATTTTGATGAGTTCAAACAACTTGGTATATCTCAGTAGGAATCTGGTTTCTCTGCAAAAAGAATGTTTGAGATATTTGTTGACTGTCTCAGGAATATAA